>JAJIZL010060645.1:0-38291 GCA_023969395.1 Amblyomma maculatum
TCAAGATTCGTATACAGACAACATAAATACCCAAGCAAGTGGCAGGGGGGACAGCGGCCGATGTAGCTCAGTTGGAAGAGCACCGGACGCGATATTCGGAGGTCGTGGGTTCGGATCCCAGCATTGGCACGTTGATTTTTCTTCTACTTTGTGTTTAATTATCTTTCCCCTAAACAGATTACATTACTAATTTCTGTGATTATCTAAGCAAACATTAAAAAAAAAGACATTAGAGTACCATCCCCAACGCGTTCCTTGGCCTCGCCGACTGTTGGCTTCTTTCCTTCATGTATTATAACGAGCACCCTCATTTCCCCCTATATATATATATATATATATATATATATATATATATATATATATATATATATACCTGATACCTGTTTACCCAAGTTGTTTCATCTGTTCTTATTTTGTTTTATTGTGTGAGCAATACTACTCCAAGTATCAGCCCTTTCGCGTAGCGGCAGCCGGTAGCCACGCTGTCCTTTTGAGCGCCTGCAGACAGGTTCCCAGTTCAAGCCGTCGGGTGGCGGCGGCCGGTAGCCACGGTGCCCCGCAGATGGAGCGGCGCCGCTGCCGAGTGGAGGCGCGGCCGTCCCTATGAGCGGCTGCCGCAGAGCTCCCACATAGAGAAACATACCTACGTAAAGAGCGGACACTGGAGCCGTTTCGCGGCCGAACGAGTACGGGTCTCACCAACCGCAAGGCGTCGAAGCGATGTTGACTTCCACTTTACCTCAAAGGCAGACAGCTTATCAAACATACACCGGATTGCAACTAAGCTTCCCCTTTCCTTGCCCTTTCCATATAAACGTTGATGCTGCGCTGGTGATGTGCCGTCGGGAACGCCCACCTCACCGCCCTTTTCAATGCGTCGCCTCGTTTTGCTGGTAACTTGTTTCCTTTTTCCTGCACAATTATTTAGTTGCTAAGTAAGGAAGGAATGCTTTGAGTAAGTCGTGTATTGCGCTGTGTGAGCTTATGTTCCTCACGTAAGATACAATACGAGCCGTGACGCCCTTTTAGTGTGTAGTTACTGGATCGTGTTTTTCTGAAGAACATCTGCTGCTTTCCATTGCGTAATTTTCTAAAGTAACGCATAACACCTAGGTTTAAAACACAGTGTTTATCGGTGGCTGACATGTATCATAGCACAAACATTTATTTGGCACTACAAGAACACTGTATTGTGCATTTGAAATCGTCTTGTGAATAATGTTTACTTCGCTGTATTTGCACAATGCATGCACTTTTACCGGTTCGTAAACACCATTTTTACATGCCATGGCTAAAGCATTCTCATAGCGGTCTGAAAAGCGCTGCTGCCTGTTCGTGACCTGCATTTTTGAGGACATCTACTGCTATTAACCGCGTACAGTGGGCTCCTTGTAATGCCTTTCACATACGCGCAGAGGGTAGTTTTGATTGCGATCAGGAGTATAAGTATAATATTGTGATACTATTATGTATTCAGTGTGCTGTGTTCAAATGATTTAACAGCATATATTTCTCAAGGCTGAAAATTCAGCGCGGGCTCTACCTGCATATTTTCCTCCTTACTTGTGTCTAGCCGTTCACAACTTCTTTTGTGCTTAAGGGGGGATGTTTTGGAAGAAAAACAAGCAGCGGGTATGCACATTATTTCTTTACGTCGTGAGCTGTGCAGCGTGCTTTACCAAGCCTTCCTTCTTATTAGTGTTTGTAATTGTTTTGCATTTTTTAAAGTCTGTAATCTAGTATTCTTTTTGTAAATTCAAAATAAAAACAAGGGAAATAAACTTTTTGCGCAGAACCCATGACTCCTATTTGTTCAACTTAGAAAGCCGGCTAACCGACATTAAAAAAAAGAAGTAAGAACCGCTTCTATCGTATTTTTCCAACCTTAATGAGCAAAGTAAGCTGCGCTTATGTTCTTCGAGAACCGTGGTGGTATTTCAAGTAAAAAGCTGCGATCCGCGACTTTGTTACCTCTGTATGCATGGCATCATTAGAGACCTTACGCTCAATTATAGACGTTGTAGTTGTACGTTTTAACAGCCAAAGGTAAATGCTAATCGAAAGCATTGCTATCAAAACCAAAACCGAAACAGAGAAACAGAGGAAAAGCACGCGCCTAAAATCTCGGAGGACGTAATTAGCGCTGTGACCAGCCGCGCGAGGCGCTGGCGACAGTACAGTAGCTCAGCCACAGGGCCCTATGGAAGTGTCCGCTCTTTACGTATGTTTCTTTATGGCTTCAAGTTCAAGTCGTCTCGTGACCGCAGCCGGTAGCTACGGTGCGCCGCAGATAGCTAGCTCACGCTAGCGCGCGCCCGCTTTGCCAGAGCAGTCGCTATGCCGTCTGATAAACAAAGAGAACCTTCGCCGACTTGCAGCTACTTCCGCCATGCTTGCAGCAGCCAGAAAATGAGAGCAGGCCCAATAGACAGATGAATAACTGGAGTAGCGGCGTGCGAAACTACGCGCTCAAGACGCTGCCAGGCATTCGCGCCGGCCATCTCTCGAAACCGAATCGTCGACAGCCGGTGACGATTTGGAATGGAATGCCATGGATGCTTTAAAAAGCGAAGAATCTGTGTGCACGTGTTCACTCAGCAGTCAATAAAGTAGGAATGCAACTAAATCAAATTGGCAGAAGCTTTGCTTGCTTAAACTCGGTAGATTGCGACAGCAATACCCATGGCTACACCCAGGTTCAGCTAATGTTCGGCTGGTGGCGGTGCTTATGGATATGCTTGTTATGGTTAGACTGTGGTGGTTATACAATGATTCACTCTGGATACGAAATGGATACGCTGTTCCTCCGTCTCTGTAGCTCGCTGCAGCCTCTTACGCTCATTGCGACGAGCTTCCCTAGCGGTAGGTGGCATCGTCGAAGCAGATGTTAAACCACCGGTTGAGGCATCGCCACTACTTGCAGACGGCGCGAGATGGTCGCCCAGCTCTTCGGCGTGACGTCACAAAGAGGTCATGCGAAAGGTCAGTGGTGGCACCGCCACGTTACGGCAAAGGCTTGAAAGGGCAAGTAGTATTGCTTTCGCAATAAAAGAAAAAGAAGAAAGAGCAGAAAGAGAAGCTACGTCGGCTTTACTTACGCAGCCTACCATGTTTAACTAAAGCTAAACCCCTGCTAATTGTTTTTCTGCTCAATTCTTTTCACATGAAAATATGCTCTGAAGACGGAAGTATCACTGGTGGTGGTGGTGGGGGTGAACTTTTATTATTCCCAAAAGCAGAGAACCAGTCAATGCGCCGGTTGCACTGGCTTAGAGAAGGTCGGTGGGTATCCCTTGGTATGTAGCGGCCTGCTCCGTACGCTGGATAAGCCAACGTTGGTCTGCTGGCTCGGAAGTACGCAGGAGAGACTCCTACGTCTCTGGGGTGTTTGAGTTGTCAATGTTCTAGTGGCTACAAGTCCAAGCCATGTGTATGAGAGTGGCCGGAGTTGAGCAGTGTTTGCACATGGGGGATATCTGTTGCGGAAAGATTCTGTTGTATAAAAGGGGGTGTAGCAAGCTGCCACTTTGTAATTTGCGCCATTGGACGGCCTCGCGTCTTCTTAGATCGCGATGTGCGGGAGGTTATGAGAATCTTTCGAGTCGGTAGTGCTGGAGTATGTCCGTGTAAGTGGTGAGTAGAGAAACGAGTGAGATATTCGTGTCAGGGAAAGCAGGGTGGCTAATCATACTCTCGGCTCAGCAGCTGAGATCTCGAGCGAGAGCGTGCGCCTGGCTGTTTCCGCTAAGGAACTCGTGGGCTGGAGCCCAAATAAGTGTGCGAGATGTGGAAGAGGGTGCAGTAGAATCTGTAACGCCTGGCAAGAGATACGACCAGCATCGTATTTGCGGATGGCCTGTTGAGAATCACTGATGACGATTTTGCTATTAGGGTCGGCTTGCGCTAGCGCAATGGCAATCTCCTCAGCTGCGTTGACTACTTCTGCAGTGCGTATGCTTGGAAACGCGCTCAGTGCATATCGGTGAATGGGAATCCGGAAACACGATTACCAATGGAAGACGCCTACTGAGTCTCTAGAGTTTGAGCGTCCTCATATCCTTTCAGTGAAACGCTGTTCCTAAGGTCAGAGAATACAAAACGTGGCATTTCTGTCTTTCAGTTTTATATATTGTCACGTAGTGGTGACAAGGCCATAGACACCAAAAGAAGAGATAGGCTTCATGGTACTGAAATTAACTCTTCATTGGGCTGACTTGCGCCCGAAAAAGAACTAAGCAACTCGGCGGCGGCGATAGCAACGAACAAAGAATGCTCGATACACTCGTCAACGCTTAATTTAAAGGCTGCTCAGAACAATCGTCGCAAACTGCTACTAGTACAACCTGGAACATTGTAGAAACATACGCAAGTGATCGGAATCTTCGAGACAGATCTCGGTGCATCGTTCGCGACAAAGGAAATGATAACGCGTCGTATCGCTACAACGAGCATGAACAAAAACGGGATACAGAATTGATACGCGTGCCAGAATCACAGTGATAAGGCTGCATGCCGGCGGCTGTTAAAAAACAACAAATACAGTTTTGAAGGTTTCGCGACAATACTACCGAAAAAGGACAAAGGCTGGGCATTCGTCCTCGCCAATATATTCAGTCGTTGCTTACTTGCGCTCTGGTAGAGGCCAGATGATGACATGTTTCAAGTTTGAACAGAGCATAGGGAAGGCCTGTTATATTAATGGAAAATGCAGCGCTTAAAAGATAAGGGCCGACACAGAGTGGACCACACCGCGATAATTCAGAAAAAATAAAAATATTAGCTCACGCGCTGCACACTTCTTGTCTTGTCTTTTCCACTGAATCGCTATTTGCTATCACGGCAGCCTACTCGCTAGAACGTTTCGGAGACCTCATACATTACTTTCTTATTGAGAAATCACCACTGAAAAGGAGACTGACTGCTCATCTTACGAAAATTAAGGTTTTCTTTGGTTTATGCTATTTAATGTCCCAATGTAACTCAAGCTATCATAGATACCCTACTGCAGGACTCCGGAAATTTCGAACACCTGGGGCTCTTTAGGATGCACTGACATCGCATAGCCTACGGGCGCCTTGCTTTTCACCTCTACCGAAAAGCGGTAGTCGTCCTCGTGATGTACGAAAATTAGGCTAGATGACACTATTTGCCATGATATAACTGAACTTAAACTGATTAGAAATCAGTTCACTTTCTTTTTACGAAAAAGATTTGGTAACTCTCACGAAAGAAATTAACTCAGTGTTTACTTAATTTTTTGCTTTACTATTTTGCTTGAAAGAAATGAGCACAGGTAGACACCAGCTTCGTAGAGACGTTTTTATCAGAACACCACAGATATTCCGTATTAAGTGAGTTGAAGCTACACGAAACATATGAAGCAAAGACACAATAAATCGAAGAGGCCCTTTTTGTCACCTGCCCAAGCAGAACGTATCACAGTGCTCAACACACAACATCGACGGTGAGACAACTTATCGTGTCGAATACTCCTTAGATAATCCTCTGCACACGCCATCATCTGCATCGCTGTTGACATGCTTTTAGGCTTTCAAAATTGCGTATTTACAAGCAGGAGTTTGGCCAGGCATGTCTTTAAGGGCTCCACATCTTTTTCCGGGCAAAGCGGTAATCGGAACACTTTTTCGAGCAGGGACAAAAGCTCATCGGCGTCCCGCACGTCTCGTTTCTCGATGGCGTAGCAACCATGGCGGCGCATACGATGTGTGAACCTCCCGTTCTTCAAGTTGAGCCAGCTTTCACCGTCTGTGCGCCCAACGATGAGCCTGCCACGCAGTGTGCTCTCCGGATGGGTCGACAAATACCAGTTGAGTGGAGTGACGTCCGGCCACCGGTGATCGCGAGGCTCGATGCGGAACATTGGAATCCAATTCTGGCGGTCGCGGACGCACAGCTCGAGCGTCCCTTCCTCGCAGTCGGATTCGGCGCCAAGCGGCCGCAGCATATATGGGTGGTCGGCAGATCTCGACCCTTGCTCTTTCAGGGGCAAAGGTAGGAAAGGGTTCGCTGCGCTGAACCCTACGTCGACGATGAACTCACCTTCGGTCAGCATGACAATGAGCACAAGGTGCTGCTTGAGTGTAAGTGGGGCGTCTAAATCGAGACCCCAGCGGAGGCGGGCAACGCGCAGTCGAAGCCGGTAACCCAGCGCCTCCAATAAGCGACCGAACAGAGAATTCAGCTCGACACAATGGCCTCCTCGGCCGCGCTCTACTATCTTGGCAAAGAGCGAGTCGGCGTCGATATGGATCGTCCGGTTCAGCAGAACGTCGATGTTCTCGAAGGGAATGTGCTGCACGTGAGCTTCCATGAGAGCGTGCAAAGTGGCGAGGTTAGCGAGTGGCTTCTCGTGAAATCCCAGACGGGCTAAGTACGCGGATGTTTGGCTTGTTGTCAGCGGGTCCATTTTGATGGGCGGCGGCTGTTCTGCACAGGGACAAAGGGCTGCGAGTTGCAGTTCATATATGTACCAGGCGATGTTTGCGCGTTTTCATGGACAGCTGGTGTACTGTGAGCGTCAAAAGAAATGTTAACACTTCCGCTCGGCTCGAATTCCTCAGCGACAACTATAAAGCACCAAACATAAAGTAATCCTTTATGAATGAGCCTTGATAGTAAATAATGCACTTCCACAAGCGCTAGCTGTCAACAATGCAAAGCGAGAAAAAGCAAAAATAAAGTGCTTTTTTCAACAAGCACTATTTGTCATACAGGTAATGATGACGCAGGTGTTCTCGTGGAAGCCATTTCTCAAAGCAGTATTCAGTGCATTGCATGCCCTACGGGTGACATGTATTCGTAGATATCTATGTGCAGTGTCCTACACATAAATTTGCGCACCTCGGCAGTGTATTACTCTGCTCATGCACCATAATTCACATAAAATATTTTTGATGTTACGCTATAGTATTCTGTGTCGCTTCTGATGTATTTGCGCGGATATCTAGAGAGGCAGCTGCACGCTGGATGTGAAAACCACACAAGTGCAAATCAGAACTGGAATATTAGGCGGTGGCATGTATACGTGCTCCGCAGTGCAGTCATAGTTTGGCAGTGCATGCAGCTCACTGGTCATAGACTTGCAAAAAACAGGTTTTCCTTTCAGATCATAATTTAGTCGCATAAAATGTTTAGACTAAACTCTAGGACGCTAATGTGCATAAGGAGTCGTCCCACGTGTTTACTTGACAATAGAAAGGACATTAATAGTACATAAAAAGTCTCTTAAACTGAATAATACAAATATTCTGATATTGTCGAATTCATAAACTTGCATAAAAGAACAATTTAAGTGAAATAAAACACTGTATGCAATTGCCGTTTGTTTTGTGAAGGTATTAAAAAATTGTTTCTTACATCACCTTGTAGTTCAAGGACAACTCAAATAGCTCTTACATCTGCAACAGACTTTTCTCGAAAGTGTACTTCATCGAAACAATTTTGGAACCATCGCCAATATGGCCATTTTTTTTCTCTTTTTTTCTGACGAATTCGCGGTGGTCACTTTTCAGACCTGGAATGCTTCACATGGAATGGCTCTATAGCCGTATTCCAATAGAGCCGTTTTTGTCGGAAGTTTCTATTATTATACACGAGTAGATGCAGTGGGAGGAATGTAAGGGACGATTGCTTTAGCAGGTGATAAGGAGAACTAAATAACCAAAGGAAAAGCAACGTATGTATAACGGCTTACAGCTGATATGCCAAGCGTTACGAGTGATCCGGAACTTTTGTCGAGCTAAGGAAAGTGAATTTGAAAAGTGAACAACCCCTACATAAAGTCCGTACAAGCATGAGAGCACCTAAACGTCAATTTTCCACTGACAACGAACACTTGCTGCTTAGGGATGGTTCTTAAGCGCATAGTCCCAAATATATAAATATTGGAAATATTCGAGTCTGATTCGTTTCTGTAACAAAGCTACACAAGTCACATTCTATTCCGTTTGGATTAATTGCTACACAAAATTTTTAGTCCTTGCATCTGGCTACGCTCTTCTTTCTGTACGAGGGAAACGGATTTGTCGAATGGTTATGACCAAAGTGTCAAGGCCACCAACAGCTCAAGCGCGACTTTTTTCTAGTTCACTTTTGGTTTCTTGTCATGCTAGAACTATATAACAGACTATATAACATATATATAACATCTATATATAACAGAACTGTATAGCATCTGAGGCTAAATGTTTTGTTCTTTGATTTCGTCAGTACCTGTGTGTGATCTTATCAAAAGGGGCTAAGTTATCGGAAGACGTAGGACACTTATTACACGCGGGGGGACGGGCTGGCAAGGCAGGCAGGCAGGGATAAGCAGGCAGGCAGGCAGGCAGGCAGGGCAAGGAAGGCAAGGTAGCGCAGGGTAAGGCAGGTAGGCAGGCTCAAAGGCAGGCAGGCTGGCAAAGTATAAGTTATTAACCAGAAAGGCTCCCGGTTGACTGCCCTAAATGGATGAAAAGGCATGCAGGGATTAAAGAAGGAAATAGAAAATGGCCATGAAGCACAATCAGAGCTTGTCACTCCAGCCAGTGGCTATAGATGACTAGCAATGCCCGGTATGCCTTGAGGGTAGTCCGTTGTCATGGCCACAGAGCAAGGATGTTATCCGCTGTTAAAGAGTGAGGATCGAGACGGTCAAGCGCACGACGTAGCTCATGGCTTTAACTCACAAACCCTCTTAAGCTGCCTGTCTACCAGCGCTTCTCCAGAGCTGTCGCGAAAAGTCACATCTCGTATTGTGGAGGCATATCTACCCCTACTTTGTCTAAATGCATCAAGTTATAATTTAGCCATTGAAGGAAGCTTTTGAAAATACACAAGCATCACATAGTGTAAAAAAGCGTACGAAGAAAGAGTGTACAGAAAATGTGCTCGAACACCCTAACGGAATTTCCATAAATTTGATCTGAAACATATTTCGCATAAGTCAAGCCGATTGATGACCTCCAAATTTGAATAAGCTACCCTCAAAATGCAGATTAGCTAAATCCCCAAATACGAGTCTGGTCGTTCCTATTGGGATCTCGAAAGTGGTGTGTGAAGCCCATGATATGATAATGTAGCGCAAAACTCAGGAGGAAAGACACAGAAGCAATACACGACACAGGCGTTAGCGTCTATGTTCTGTACCCTTTCTGTGTCTTTCATCCTTGGCTCTACATTGTGTCATGGATCACCGTTACCGACTAGCCCAATTTTCCATTCTTGTGGGGTGGGAAACCACTCAAATTGACCCACCTGGACTACAGAAATTTAACCTGGTTCATTTATGACCAAACTTTTCACCAAAATTTCTTTGACTACGGGGAACGGTGACCCACCATTGGACATTGCACTGACTGTACAGTGATTAGTTTCCGTGTCGAATCTGCGCTGAGCAATGGAAGAATATATGCAGTCCTTTTGCGAAACATTTCAGCCTTTAAAATTCTAGCACCAAGGCGGGTGGGTACCCGACAACAGCAGGGATCGACGTTGGTACCTCTCGAAATAGAGGTCAATTCTCTATCACAAGGACTCAACTTACATCACGTTCCAGGTGACACTGGCGGCAAACCTGAACGTTCCATGTTAGCAGCTGTATAGGATATTGATGCTAGCTAACACATTCAAGGGCTTATTACGCTCAACGTTACTGCATAAAAATAGAGCACCAAACTGAGTTCAATGTAACTCAGCCAAAAGGCCCAGGTAGAACGAGAGGAAGGTTTATTAAACGGCATGAAAGAGCACTGAACAAGGGTACAGGAGAGCGCAGCCTCATTTCGCAGGTCAAGCCAACGTTTCGACAACTGGACTTGTCTTAGTCTGGGCAGAGAGATCACTGGAAGAGGTTTAAATACACTTTTTCTTCCGAAAAAGAGAAGCTGTGGGGGGGGGGGGAGAGTTGGTGAGACGAAACTAGGTCAAGGAGTGTGGAGGGAAAGGATGGTAGAGAAGAAACTTAGTCAAGGAGCGAAAAAATATAAAAAAAAATGTTTCTTCAGTATATTTTCCTCAGCATGGAACCTGTAATCCTGTGGCCTGAAGAAGAAATAAAAGCGGCCGTACCAGGAAAAATTACAATGCGGGGTGGATGATTAGTCAACTGAAGCAAGTTCGATGCAGGCGCACCATTTTTAAAACGGGACAGGCAATCAAAGGGGTCCTAATAAAAATATATCCGCTGGGAAACAATTCTCAAAAACTTTCTGCAAAAAAGGGGGGGGGGCGGAGAAGCACAAAGTGAATCACACCTGGCTCAACCAAAAAATCTTCAAGGGCCAGGTCAAGCAGGCAGTGATACGAAGGAAACGTGTTTGGAGAAACAGCAGCTTATGCTATCGTGGAGGGGGGATAAAGTACACGTGCTGTGAATAAACTGTACACAAGTTATATGGGATTGTTTTCTCGAATAGTTATGGTGCAGAGGGAATATATTGTAACGTAACATTACACAGAAGGAGCTCTGGCACCGAAGAACCCCAACAACCAGTCAGGTCAGCACGAAAGCGGAGCACCGTTTTTGCTTCCTCGTCTTCTCCGAATCGCCCGTTAAAATCTTCGTCGTCTATGAATGGCATGTGCCATTGCCCCCCTTTTTGGCAGCATCGCCTCGATGCTGCAAATGCTGCTTCATGCGATGAGCTGACAGATAGTATGCTAGGTTGGTACGGGATACCACAACACAAAACGGGGCACCATCAGTCTCAGAAATAGTCAGCGGGGTGATCGTGGTAGGGTTTCATGCGGACGACGTGTACATCAGTGAACGTGCGTCGTCTTTCTTTGGTAGCGGATTCAACTTCGTAAGTAACGTCGCTGAGGCGGCAGAGGACCCGGTAAGGGCCGAAGTACCGGCGCAGATATTTTTCAGACAGCCCACGATGACGAACGGGCGTCCAAATCCAGACATAGTCTCCAGGCTCGTAGGCAGCGAAGCGCCGTCCCTTGTTGTAACGGTCAGGGTTTAGTTACTGTCGTAGGAATATGCGCTGCCTTGCCCAGCGCTTCTTCCGCACGCTGGGTAAAACTAGCGATGTCCAGGTCAAGCTCATGTTCGTCGGTGTATGCGGGCAGCATTGTATCCAGTGGAGTGGTCACTCGACGGCCGAAGACAAGCTCGAAGGGTGTGCCGCTCGAAGCCGCGTCGTCTCCTGAAGTGCCGTATTATATGCGAACGTGGCATATGGGAGGATTTGATCCCAGGTCTTATGCTCTATATCCACGTACATAGACAGCATGTCGGCCAGAGTTCTGTTTAGCCGTTTCACCAAGCCATTAGTTTGCAGGTGGTATGCCGTGGCCCGTCTATGGCTAGTGTGTGTAAGATTCAGTACAACCTTAGTCAGGCGGGCCGTAAAAGCTGCCCCGCGATCAGTAATGATAACAGCCGGAGCGCCATGACGCAATACAATGTCGTGGACAAAAACTCTGCTACTTTGGAGGCAGTTCCATTTGTGAGCGACGCAGTCTCAGTATATCGGGTCAAGTAGTTGACTTCGGGAAAGGACCAAGAAGATCCATCACAACTTGTTCGAAAGGAGTTTTCGGTGGAGCAATCGGCTGAAGAAATCCAGCTGGTTTCACGGGTGGAGTCTTTCGGCGTTGACAGTCACGGCAGGTTCTAACTTAAGATCGTACTGAAGGTAAAATTTCGGCCAATAGTATTTCTCCCGAATTCTTGCAAGCGTACGACTAACTCCCAAGTGGCCGGCGGACGGTTCGTCGTGACAAGCGCTTAAGATGTCAGGCCGTAGGTGCGTAGGTACTACGAGTAGAAATGTCTCTTTTGGTCTTTCAAAATTGCGCTTGTAGAGAACTCCACTTCGTAAAGCGTATGACTGCAAGCCACGACGAAAAGCAAGTGGTACTCTACTACCGCGTCCTTCCAGATAATCGATGAGCGGCGCCAGCTCCGGGTCCTTGCGTTGAAGGTCAGCCATATGGGAATGGAAAAAACAGAAACACAACGGTAAGCTTTAAATCAGAATGGTCCATATAACCAAGCAGGCGGAAATATACGCGTGGTCTCTAGCAAAAACCAACTGGATATCCAGATGCTATTCCCTCCGAGGTATCCTCAGCACGAAAAGTACATGGACACTTCTCAGGTGACTCATTGAACATAATACATCGAAAGGCAAACAGAGCAGGAACTTGAGCAATTCAAAGGTACGGACGAACGGCTCACCGACAAACTAAAAGAGAGATACTTATGTACGATCGTAGACGAAGATGAGTAATTTAGAATATAACCTGGTGACAAAAACCTACAAATCGATGCATAATTCACCTTTGGGGACATTTAAACCACAATAATGAGTATGAGGCAAGAAAAGACACCGGGAGATGACCAGATAACGGTCGGCTGTCTGGCCAACCTCAATGATCAAACTCGACAAGATTTTACGACCTACAGAAATGATTGCTGGGACTTTGGAGCGGTACCGAATGACTTGAAAACATCCATAGTGACGTTCATCCCCAAGCCTGGCAAAACGATAAACACAGACACTTTAAACCCAATCTCTCTCACTTTCTGCGCCGGTAAGCTCATAGGGCGGTAGGGAAGCAAAGGCTGTCTGTTAATTTGGAACAGCACGAGCTCTTGCCGCCCTCTATGTTTGACTTCCGACCACAATTATCAGCGCAGGAAGTACTGCTCCAAATGAATGGGGAAATCATTGATCCCCTTTCGGGAGTTCCGGAGACAGACCTATTTTGGCCCTGGATCTGAAAGGGGTCTTTGACAACGTTAAACATAGTAGAATCCTGAAAAATTTAAACGCCACCAATTGCGGCGAGAAAACGCCTAGCTACATAAATAAACTTCTTAAAAAATCGGAAATCTTTTATCATATTGGGCAATGAAAAATTTGGAACCATCGATATGAGAACCTGAGGAACAACTCAAGGAGCTGTTCTCTCTCCGCTGCTATTTAGCGTTGCCCTCGTAGGCCCCCCAGAGAGGCTCAACGCTGTGGATGGCGTACGCCACGCCATCTATGCGGACGACGATACCATCTGGTCGTGGTTAGGGCGCTTGGCTACTCTGCCCAAGGAATCGGAATTGAATCCCGGTCTCGGCACCCGATTTTCAATGGAGGCGAAAAGCAAGGCGCCCGTGTGCTGTGCGATATCACTGCACATTAAAGAAACTCAGGTGGTCAAAATTTCCGGTGCTCTCCAGTACGGCTTCTCTCATTCCTGACATTGTCTCAGTTGATTTAGGATGTTAACCATAAAACAACCAAACCGACCAATTTAAACTGGGATTTTTCAGAAGATAAGAACGAAAGCACTTAAGGGAAACTACTAGCAAATATTACCTATTTTCTGTTCATCATTAAAAATATGCTAAAAGCTTAAAATTTCTCATTTACTCGAAATCGGAAAATTTGTGTCATGGTTTTATGTACTTTTCGAACACTGACGATTGTAATTTATGAAGAAATGAAACACAATTAGGTCCACTCCGTACCTAGCCAGACCAGCATTAATTATACGGAGATGTCGGCATTCAGTGCTTCCAAATTTACAGGTTGCAAAGTGACTGTAATTTGCTACATTGACCTGGAGGCCGGCGCCCGCTGAAGCCTTTTGACTGAGCACTGGCTGTCCTACACTGCGAGGTTTCTTTGCAAAGCAAGAGCGCTTCAGCACGCTGCGCTTAATCCGAAACCTTTTAATGCCTTATCCTTGTGTACAGAAGGTTGTCGGCAGAGCTGCCACGATTTCGAGAAAATAAACTATCCCCAACACTGCGCTCTACTACTGCGCCACGCACATGATCATGAAACACTCTTCAGAATTCAGCTTGTCTACCAAGAGGATGATAGCGGGATTCCGCGAGTGACAGATACTGCGCCTTTCCTTTGCTGCAAACGAATTATAGAACGCCCATGAACTTTGATGCCTTCAATGAAATACTGGTTGTATTCCATTGAAGGCATCAAAGTTCATGGGCGTTCGAAATACTGGTTGTATTCGCCCCGCCGGGGTGGTGCAGTGGTGAGACGCCCGACTACTGTGCCGGAGCACCCGGGTTCGAACCCGACCTCGGCGGCTGCGTTTCGATGGAGGCCCCGCCGGGGTGGTGCAGTGGTAAGACGCCCGACTACTGTGCCGGAGTTCCCGGGTTCGATCCCGACCTCGGCGGCTGCGTTTCGATGGAGGCGAAACGAAGTGGCGTCCGTGTGCTGTGCGATGTCAGCGCACGTTAAAGATCCCCAGCTGGTCGAAATTACTCCGTAGCCCTCCACTATGGCTCCTCTTTCTCTCTATCCACTTTCACTCCCATCTTCCTCCTTCAATTACGGCGCGGTTCAGGTGTCCACAGTTGCAAGTGTGACAGATACTGCGCCTTTCCCTTCCTATGAACCCCTTATTAACCCCCCTTTCGATGGAGGCGAAACGAAGAGGCGTCCGTGTGCTTTGCGATGTCAGCGCACGTTAAAGATCCCCAGGTGGTCGAAATTACTCCGTAGCCCTCAACTACGGCTTCTCTTTCTCTCTTTCCACTTTCACTCCCACCTTGCTCCCTTCCCTTACGGCGCGGTTGCGGTGTCCACAGAAAACAATGAGACAGTTACCGCGCCTTTCCCGTTAAAGAACCCCAGGTGGTCGAAATTTCCGGAGTCCTTCACTACGGCGTCTCTCATAGCCTGAGTTGCTTTGGGACGTTAAACCCCCACAAACCCAAACCCAAACCCTTCCTATAAATAAATCAGTTTTATTTTACTGGTTGTATTCGACAAGGGGCGCGCGATTTACCGTTACAGCAGGTGATGACGTCACCAGGCCATTCATGCATATAGGAAGCTGACCCCGCTGGGCGTCCGATGCAGGTATCCATGCGGCTCCTTTCATTTGCATGTTCCTCGAGTGCCGCACCAGGAGGCGTTAGTACAGCAGGCATCAGGGGGGGCTTCATTATAGAAAATGCGCAGTATCTCCCACAATTCTTCGCGGACACATGTACCACGCCGTAAATGAAGGGAGGAAGGTGGGAGTGAAATAAGAAAGTGAGATAGAGGTGCCGTAGTGTAGGGCTAAAATTTATCGTGCTATAACGGCTTTCGCCTCATCGCACTTTAGCTGTCCAAAGTGCCTTCCAGAATTTTTTTACGCCCAACCGCTGCACTTTTGTCAGTGCGCAATCTCTCTTTGTTGATTACTGCATGGACTTTGGGCTCCCCGGCTGTCATTTCTGGCATCTAAAGGTGCCTCTATCGATAGTCATCAAGTACTGCTCGACGGGGATACACTGGAAAGAGCATTTCGGTCGTTTGTCGTTCCGTCCTTGGCTCACCAGGTTAAATGTTTTCTGCTTGTTTAGGTTAGTCGCCTTTTTATTACTTTTCACAGTACATCCGGCACCCCGTTTATCGTAGCAGGGTTTAACCATCAGGAACTATCCTGTTATAATCATACGCAATTAGGCTTAATTTCGCAACGTAAGCATAGTGGTAATTACTGAGAAAGAAGTTTTCTTCTCGTGAATAGATGAGAATTTCATTTTCCTGGCGATATGCTAGAAAAGGAAGTAATGCCTGTCAGTAAAGAGAGGACCTATGACGGCCACCGGTGCCGCAAGACAATGTTGTTGCGAAGCAGACAATCTTATTTGAGCAAGGCACCTTGAGCTTCAAATACGAGTGACAGCTGGTTGCGAAGAATCCAAGAGCTTCGTCGTCATAGTATCAACGCAATGTCTTCTTCTTTACAATTGCCCTGGTGGAAATAGGGAGCCATCCTGCCCACTTAAGGCGAGGGGATTACAAGGGGATCATAGAAGGGTTTTTGGCGACTAATGTAAACAACGTCTGGCCCACGGCGACTATGGTACGAAGAAGACGTTGCTGGCTCCACGATATAGTTAACTGGAGATGTACGCTCCAACACACGGTAGGGACCACGATACTTTGCTTAGAATTTAAAATTAGCCTGATTAGACAACCAAATGAAGTTGTTGGCAGGAAAATCAAAAGCGGGCTTGCCGTGATCGCTGTCAGATCGGCGGAGGTCTTGATTGTCGGCCGTGAATGAGCCAGCCAGCTGGCGACACTGCTCAGGATTACGGGCTACAGCAGAAGCAGATGTCTACACTGAGCAGTGTGGATGGTAAGGAAGTATGCTGTCTAGCAGATAGGAAAGATCACAGCTGTATAACAGAACAGAACAAAATGGGGAAAAGCCAGTCGATGCCTCGAGACACAGTATTGTAGGCATGGGTGAGGTATGAAAACACCTGATCTCAATCAGAGGTGTCAGAAGAAACCTACATGACAATCATGTACCCAACAGTCCGCTTAAATATTCATCTGAAGCCGTTGGTTTGAGAGTGGTATGCTGTGGTAGTCAACAGGTCGTGGACAACTTGACAAGAATACGCGGCCACGGTTGCTTAGAAGTCCGCGAGGAGCATCGTGACGAAGAAAGAAGTGATGTAAGATGAAGGAGGTGACATCGTGAACACTAACCGTAGGTACTGCTGGAGTCTCCTCGTAGCAAGTGAGGTGACCCACGGCGAAGATTATCCAGTCGTTGCCTGAGTTGAGGAAAAGGGGACATACGGTCCCATGCCAATGCAATTTAAGGGTAGAGCTGGATAAGGCATTGGCTATAAGTACCCAGGGGAGAGGTGCGGAGACACCTTCCGCTTCTCACAAGCAGTGCAGGAGCGAATATAGCGGCGGACAAAGTTGTACGCCTAATGCCAGTAGCGCTGGCGGAGACACTCGTATGTCTTCAACAAGCCACTATGTCCGCATTGCGGGTCAACATTTTGATGTGCACAAATATCTGGTGGCGAGAAACGGCCAAAAGCCATTTTCGGCCATGCAGACGATAGGTTCTCCTATACAGCAGACTGCACAGTATCTTAAAATGGGAAGCTCGGCCATGAAGATCTCACTGGAACGAAGGCCTAGAGGATGCGGTGAGTATGCTAAGGGGGCGCCCTCGCCAAATGCAGCCGGCACAGCAAGACAGCGCGCTTTGACTGCGCAGTGCTATGATACGCTTCCGGTGGAATTATATTTTCCCTTTTAAAGGCACCCTTAGGGGTCAAGAAACATTTCATGTGTGAAATTTAAAGTTAATAAACAGCCTGAAGAGATATAAAAAGTTGTGCCAAGAAAGAGTAGAGCGTGTTGCGGCGATAACAGCTAACAGCTGGGTTAAACAAAATAGCGCCGCTCACTCGCGAGCTCAGACTTTCGCTGCGCTTGCAGATGTTGTTTGGCCGTTAGTATTGTTAAGTAATGCGCTCCGGCTGCCTGTTCCAGGCTGTTTGAACAGTGTAGGTCCGTGATTGTGCTGAGCTGTGCGTGTCTTAGCTGCAGTTCTTCAAATGCTGACCGCTCTCAACCAGGCTGTCCATAACTCACGACTGTGCTCCGTTTGTTCTTGTAGGATCACTGCATAAGCGAGTGATTTTGCTGCACCGTGCATGTCTTAGCTGCCCTTCTTTCAGCGCTGCCAACTCTCAAAGAGGCTGCCCATTACTCGCGCCTGTGTGTCGTTTGGCTAATAGTGCCAGATTGTTTTAGGTTGGGATTTCCACCAAAGCCGCCGGTGGAAGGGCTCTTGCCTTATCTGCTCTTTTTTGCCCATCCAGACTTTATCTGCTGCGGTGGACATCGTGGAGAACGTTGCATTTGCGCTCATAGCAAAAATTTAAAGAAAATAAAAAAATACAGCATTCTTATGAGCCTTCATGTATATATTAACCGAGTGCCCGAGCAAGCAATTGAAACATCCCTCTGGCATAGTACAAAGCGTGGGAACCAGAATCTCCCCTCCCTTCCTGCACAGAGCCCCCAATCGCCTTCGGCATAGCTTTTTGGCACAAGACAAGCATGGAATACACGTGTCAGTGCATAAGTGGAAAGAATATGACTATCAACGCGTGAGTGGATCGGGCGACGGTTGGCCGGAGCGAAGTGGGAACACAGCCTACCGAAGGGAGAGGGTTCTATGCTTTTACCGGAGACAGTGTATTTGGTTTTGATCTAGTTCATATAGAGGGGCCCTGGGTAGGACTAGAATAGCAATACGAGTTCACTTGTAGACCCGGCCACTGAAAATTATTGCACTTGTTTCTTTGTTAACCAAGTGATTGAAGAAATGGTAGTCCAGTCCATTCTGAGCTTTGCTCAAACTTAGTAATGTAATATGAATATGTTGTAACCCTCTAGGTGCTTAGGCCCTAACCAGTTAAGTAGCGCAAAGTATTTGTTTTTCTTAATTCATTTTTGGTCCTTCCAGTTTTACTGTGAATATTATATGGCCTAAATATATGCTCTGCAGCCCTTTTTTAAGATTGTGCTCCCTGTGCTCTTTGTCTCCACTTCGATGCAATCTGTTTTGTTCGTTTGATGTTTAGAAAGTCCTGTTGAATAGGAAAAGCATTTTTGCGCATGTAGTTTTATCCTTGTCATTGCTGCTGATTTAAAGGTGGCTGGGGCGTCGTCAAGCTGCAGAAAAAGCAGCTTTCACCCCAGTCACCTGATTTCGCTAATTTGTACTAAGTGGTGAAAATAAACTTGATTTTATTATTATCTTCAAGCATGCCTCCTGCTCTTCCACGTCAAACTACATGACTGAAATGTAGTCTGGTGTTTGTTGACGATATTTGACACTTAATGGCATTATTCTCCTTGCTGAAAGTGAAGACAGGAACACTTTATGAGTTTGTCATAGATGTTTAAGGATTAGAACGAAAAAGAACAGTACAAAGCTGTCAAGGAGAAACCTGGTGTATCATTTCTTAGTTTGTAATAAAAATAATTCATGTATAAGGTCTGAGTGTGCATTCTCATGAGCAAAGAACACAGTTCCTGCTCACTGCAAGCAGGTCGCAGCAGTGATGGTGTTGTACAGAAAAACACTTCTCTAAAAATCAAACATTGATAGACAATACTCATCTGTCAACCGCAAGAGAAATCATAAAGTGTGCCTTGAGTGACTTGTAAACACCATGTTCCAGCCAAAGGCTGTGCTTATTACCTTGTCTGTATGTAGTAATTAGTTTTTCCTTTCATGTAAGCTGCACTGCAGAGCAGTCAATAATTCGTACTTATTTTTTGATACATGGCGGCTATACCTTATGTTCCTTCTTTACCTGACACCCTATTATAGTTTCACACAACACAAACAATTCCATACTTGCAGCGGTCGCCTACTTGGCTTCAAATGGCGCAAACTGGACAAAAAAGAAATGTGCAGGAAGCACTACTTTTTAAGAGATCTACATATCCGGCGAAGGCACGTAATGATGTATAGTATGTCTCTACTATTTAGAGATTGATACAATAGCGCTTTGATATCACAACCGTGCAAGTTTACTGAAAGAAGTTTATAACACCTTTATGAGTTACTCTTGTTGCCGAGACAGAGTGCCTTATTTAGCACTTAAGAAGATGCAACAGCATGTGCGGCTAGGGGTAAACGTTAAAAAGCTCCGCTGCAAAGAGAACACGAAATCTGATATGAGGTGCAGAAAGCACACGGCAACCCTACTGACAAATCCTGTATAAAATTCGTACAGGAAATTGTATACAGGTTTACTGTACAGGATCTGGGATACATGATTGTGGGCTATTTCAGGAAATTACTGCACTGCCCTGGAAAGTCCGGAATGAAACCGCTCGGCGCTCTAATACCGGAATGGCCTGTATGGTTGATGGCCCTCGTTTACAAAAGAAACGCGTCGCCAGGTTGGAAAAGCATGCAACAATATAAAATAACACGACTACATTTAAAAAGTAAATAATTAAAATATAAACAGTGTTTTCCAAGTCTGGAGTCGAACTTGCAAGGCTGCAACTCAACCAATAGCCGAGTGCATTGATTGCTTCTCGCGTTAACGTCGGCCATAGGAATCATGAGGGGAGATTAGTGCACAATAGATAATTATACCGAGGGGTCTGGAAAGAAAGGGTCAGAACATTTTAACATATAAGCCTGAAATGTGCCACTAAAAGTCAAAGGGGAAAACAAGTGGACAGGAAAAAAAAGCCCACTTGGGCAACGCTGCGTGCAGCATCAGCGGCACCCAAACCGTTCGTGCTGGCGTGTCTTGAAGACCATGACAGCACGGCAGCCCCCGCTCTAGTTCCTCCTGCAGGCTTTCGTCGGAGCCAGAGGACTCTAGTGCGCTCCCTGTCCACTGTTTTGTTCACAAGGTGCATCCACGCTGGTTTCGGCCAACGCACAAACTCCACCACATCCACACGCGCCCGCCAGAGGGCATGCAACGCAAGCACTATTACAATGTCTCGACGCTCTGGACACTCACAAGGCGCGTCGAGACACAAGAGCCCTGGCCATGTGACTTCCAAACCTGCGGCAAAAAATCCCCGTACTTCGTCCCAGAAGATGTGCGCCGTGTTGCATTCCATGACATGTTGAGCGGTCTCCCGCCGGCCACACGGGAGACAGTTTGCGCCCCATGGTAGGAAGAAACCCCGCTCTTCCTGACGGGCTTTCACGAACAAAACTCCTGTGTGGAAACGGAAGAAGAAATCATTGGAGCCTGTTGGAACGGGCAGCCTCCTGACTCGCTTGAGGACATCAGTCTTGCCCACCCCTATGGGTGGTAGCCGATATACTGGAGGTTGTAGAAAATGTGCCAGCAAGTCCCAGCAAAGCTTTCTCGGTTTTACTGCGAGCAGGTACTCCCAGGAAAAAAGCCCTTGCAGCAGCGCCGGGAACAGCGCTACCTCCTTGTAGAAAGCTGTGGCTCTCATGCCGTGCCATATTGGCTTAGTTGTGGCCAACCAAGGGGCCAAGTGCGCCGAGCCCAGATACTGAGTGGCCGTGCGAAGGAAATTATCCTTTTGGTTTTAAAAGAAAGTGAGCCTTTGGACTACAACTTTAAGTTCTATGTTCACTAAGACCAGTCCGCCTCGCTCCATGCTCCAGAAGAGGTTACTTCAGCGCATGGGCTCTGCCGTAGAGCACCAAATGAAGACTGCCTATGATCTGTGTAGCCTGCCCACGGAGTCCCTGTCGATTGTGGTCACTCTGGCTGAGTATATTACCACCGGGTAAACCACCGCGTTTCATACATAGGCTCTCGTGAACATGGCTATGTGCCTCGGCCGCCATGGGTCTAGCTTCCTTTCAGCGGCAGCTAGTTTGTGTTGTGACCTGTTTATAATCGCTTTGCTAATATCTAGATTAGCGCCTTAGATTAGATTCTTTCGGTCCATTCTACTCCAAAGAGTTGGCAGGGCTTCCCTCTCCAGTCTCCCAACCAGGCGCCTTCCGATTTTCCTAAATTTAGTTCGGCTGCAAAACAATTGACAGAAGAAGTTTGCCAATGAAATCACCTCTCCCACTTGTTGCTGGGATGTGCAAATGAAGGCTGCGTCGTCCGCGTATACGAGGACACGCAGTTCTTGGCCGCCGAGATCTAGACCCTTGATGGTTTTACACGCAAGTACCATGCGACATAGAGGTTCCAGATATAAGGTGAAGAGAACCGGCGATATCGGACACCCTTGTCGTACTGATCTATTCACGTGTATCGGCGCGCCTGGTATATCGTGAAGGACGATTGCAGTACTAATTTCAGTGTAACAACTTTTGAGCCAATCTATTATGCCGTCACCTACTTCGCACTGCTGAAGGAGAGAAAAGAGGAAAGCCCGATCAACCTGATCAAATGCCTTCCTCAAATTGATCTGGAGAACGGCCAAAGGAGGGAGCCCTACATCCGCCGCCTCGCGGACCTTCCTCATGCGGTGTAAGTTGGTGTTTATGGAGCGCCCTTTGAAGCCGCATGTTTGATGCTCTTCCACCACGGTGTTGAGGGCGGTCACGAGTCGACGAGTGAGAGCTCTAGCTCTTATAGTCTATGGAAAGAAGAGTGATTGGCATGAAATCGGCTACGTCGGGGGTCGATTCGGAGGAAGGTTTCTTAGGAATTAGGTCTAAATTGCTGCGCCGCATAGAAGGAGGGAGAATTTTCGTTTCCTTATATCCTCGAAAACCTCAGCTAGTATTGGACTGACTTCATTCCTAAGCATTGGTACACTTCGGCTATTCTGCCGTACGGTACGGGTGCTTTTGTCTTAGGGTGTTTTGCAATTGCGCGCTCTATTTTGTTAGCAGTCAATGAGGGGTTTGTTGCCTCCCTAATCTCCTGAGGAACTTTGGGTAGTTCGTTCAGGACTTCGGATGACACGGGATCCAGCAGTTTTCCGGCCTGGAAAAGCTTGCAATAGTATTCATCGAAGGCCTGCGCCACTTCGCCGTGCCCTCGCGCAACGGTGGCGCTGTGAATAATCTCCCGTATACTAACCTCAGCAGCCTGCTCCCGTTCGATGGAATAATAGAGTTTTGATGGCTGCGCCTCGTACTGCACTCTTTGCTCCAGACTGCGGACGAGTGCGCCCCAATAATGCCATTCCATTTCCGATCGAAGTTCCGCTTTAACCTTCCGAATGTCATCACAAAATGTTCCCGCCGTCTCTTCGTTGGCCTCGACAAGGTCCTGAAGGGTGCCTGTGAGGTGCTGGAGTTTAGCTTTAGCGGACGCGGCAATTTTTGTTCCAATCTCTGTGGCAAGGGTTTTGACGTTTGTTTTAAATAACTCCCACTCTATTGCATTAACTGATACAGACTTAAGCCTAGCAATCTCCTTATTTACTTTATCTAAGAACTCGTCATTGCAAAGGATAGTCGAGTTCATTATCCACCGTCTTTCCACTGTTTTTCCTGTCCGACATGTTCCGGGGCTCAGCACGCACGAGACCAGGCCATGATCAGAGAAACACACAGGAGAGAAGGCGTAGCTGCGGACGCGATGGAGCGCCTCGCCGCAGACATAGATGCGATCGAGGCGAGCCTGCGCTGTACCGCGCCAGTGGGTGCAGCGCACAGTCGACCCCGTTTGTCCGAGCGCCCCACCAGGTCAGAATCGCGCAGGACCTCTCTTAACACCCACGCCGACGCATCCACACCGCCTGCCCCGCCCGCTCTGTCACTCGTGCTGAGTACGCAGTTAAAATCACCTCTGATGTATACGATTCCGGGGACAAGAAGAAAAGGACGGAGAGATCGAAAGAGCTCGGACCGTGCCGTTATCTCATTTGGGGCGTAGACACACACAAAGCGAGTCAGCTCCCTCTCCACAAGGGCATCAACGAGACAAAAGCGCTCGTCCGCTCTCAGCTCGCAGTCAACAATGGTGACGTTATCTTTTTACATAATGAGAATGGCGGTGACTCCTGCTCTTGAAGTCGTGATTGTATTGAAACACCAGAATTGAGCTCCAAAGTAACGAAGAATTTAGCATCATCCGCACTTGAAATTTTGGTCTCCTGCAAAAGAGCAACGTCGACGCTGTTTTTATTAATTAAGTCGAGGAGCCATATTTTCCTTTTTGTTTTTATAAGGCTCACCACGGTTAATGGTGCCTACTTTAAGTGACAGCTGGGAGGGATCAACTGTGTTGGGAAAGCTTACCGGGCTGGTGGCATGCGACCCTCGCTTCCACCTACCGAAGTTCCCCTCTCCACCTCGCAGTGGTGGCTGGCGGCTGCAATGGCTTTCATCATCACGCGGCGGCTTTCTCGCTTCCCTTCCTTGACATTGGGTTCGTCAATGGCATTCAATGGCATCGCTGGGGTTGGTGCTGGTTTTATCCAACTTGCCGTCTCTGTTTCTTTCCGCAGTCCGCCTTCCTTCGCTGTCGTTCCTCCGGGTTTTTTCCTTCCTCTCTCACAAGTTGTCTGCAGTCCTGTTGTTTAGAGACCGGCTTATCTGATACCGATCCCTGAGGCCCCTCGACGTCGTTCAAGAGAGCTGAAGGTTCGTCGACCTCCCTGATCGCAGTGACATTTATGGTGCTGGGTTCGTCCAGCGTCTCGGTTCGCATCTCATTCTGCGCGGCGGCCGCTTCCGAGTTCGCGATGCTGCAGGCCCTACCATCAGAAGAGAAGGAGACCCAGCTTCCCCGAGAGTTGGGATCGCTACTTCTTGTGGGGAAAAAATGGAGGCTTCGGTCAATGCACCCGCCGGACTTTCGCTGTCTAGTGGCGATTCCATGTTTGTCGCCATTTTTTCCACGTTCTCTGCGTCCATGAAATTATCCAGCCTCGTTCTGGTTGCATAAGACTGCGTGTAGTCTTCCTCGCGGTGTCCGATGGAGCGACAGGCCTGACAACAGGGAGCTTTGCACTGCCTGCCTAGGTGTCCGGTCTCTCGACATCTCCAACAAAGCGGTGCTCTGCTGGGCACGGCGATCAGGACCGGGCCGCCATAGACTGTCACCTGGTGGGGTATTTCATCAAGTGATGTCGGTTCTTTCTCATGGCGCGATCTGAACTATTCGCGTGCTTGAACCGGTATGCTCCAGGCCAGGGCGGCGCCACTTTTCGCGTCGCACCACTTTCACCTGACCGAAGAGCTAAAAATGGGGTATTAGCACCTCGTCAGGGATTTGGGGCGGCATCCAGGGGACTTTCACATCCTTCTCCTGCTGATTCGGAATAATGACCAGACATATCTTGTTCTTGACAAATATTTCGGCCTTTGCACCTAAAACTTCCATGTCATGTGGAGTCTTCAAAGTGAGCATCCAAACACGATTAAATTGGAAAACTGCTAGAGAAAACTCCGTCATCATGTCAATGAACTCCGAGAGCGCCGCCGCGACATTATCGATTTGGTAGGGACGGACAGGTGGGTCACAATATAAGAATATAGAGGTTTCACTCAACTTGCCTGTTGGTAGTGTAGACAGCAAAATCCTGTGTTTCGGGATGAAGGCAGAACCATGGCGCGGCGGGGAAAACTGGTTTGGCGCGTATGCGCCGGCCGCTCGTGTGGAGCTCGTTTTCTCCATGACCTCTCCCTCAGAGTGCGGCGGGGAGACTCGCTACTCCCCGCCGGGTTACGTTTAAATTGGTTATTATTCAGTATATGTAGCTACTTTTGCTCTTTCGTACTTTGAATATTTTTCTTGGCTGTAGTATTTGTGGCCGTAATTAACCGATCACCCTTTAAACACGCTGAATCTTTTTCCAGGCTATCACGAGGGATAACAAAAGTCCCGTATCTTCATAATGCGTCCCTTTATTGCAAGCAAACTTCCAGATATCATAATTTACTAGTGCTGATGTGTTTTTTATCATCTACGAAAGCTTGTAAGTTTTCCTACATATAAAGATATCCGGTGCACTAATACTTGTAATACTGGGCGTCTTAGCTTCACGTGCTACCAGCGGAGCAGCGATGTCAATGAATACACTTCCGATTGAGCGGTCTCAACATGTAAACATTCGAGAACGCGTCGCTCGGTGTGCGGCTATCTGCACATCTTTCGATGATCAACGATGTTTGTTTATTTTTTCTCGAGCAGTTTTTTGTCATTCGTAGCGAAACGATACGTACGTGCTTCCACTTTCGCGTTGATGGCGGCAGATCTTCAGTCGCAAATATGAAGACGCACCGCAAGATCGCACGAGCTGCAGCGACTGTTGTGCGCGCAAAAGCGACGCGACGCGCTTATAGGCTTGCTAGCGCAGACTTCGATGGCTTCGTAATTTCGAGGTATTTGTGAAACGAAGCGCGCTCTTTATATACAGAATAGTTGTATTATACATTTGGTCTCATGCTTATTTAGTGCGCTGGCGTGTCCGGCATCGTCATTTTGATTGAGCTTCATCGATCGGCCCGGCTTCTGTTGAAGCAGAAATACTCTCCCAGTATCAGTTCCAGAAATGACGCGTTCGTGCGGTTTCTGGTTAATTGATACAGGCTGAACCCAAATTAAATCGCGCGGAGCTCTCATTCCGGAAATTCCTGTATGGTCCGTGGCCCTTGTTTCAGAAAAGGAACTGGACGCCAGGCTGGAAAAAGCGCGCAGAGCTAGAAAATAGCTCTACTATATTTTAAAAAATAAACATTGCGTGTAGTGATCCGAACCTCGGGCTTCTTATGCAGCAAGCACCATTTTAAGCACTATACCACAGCGGAATTTTTTTTCAGCATGGTATTTATTACATGCTTTTAAATTCAGCATACAGTTATATACATTATTTCCAGAGTAATCAGCCTGCAGGCGAAAAGTCCAATTGGAACATACAACACAACACCACACAACTAGTATACGACTTAGCACAACTTCACTAAAACAGTGGCAAGGAAAGACAACACATCAACAATGGCAGCCAGTCCGGTTGATAGTCACTATCTTCGTAAGTGTCTTTAAGCTGGTGTACTATCTGGCCGAAATGAGTAGCAGGGGAGACTAGAGGTTCAGTATTCCGATCCAACATACGCGTTTTCCACAGGCTGTGCAGTCAAAGGAGGGAAATCATGTCAAAGGGTTCGTGGTCATGTTCGGTGGCTATCAAGTAACGCACACTGTGGGAATTCAAAATAAAGTCTTTCTTCAATGTTCTTTGCAGAACGTCCCAAAATAATATTGCATCTTTGCAGGCAATAAAAGAGTGTTCGATGGTTTCAGGTGTGTCACATAACCGGTAATTAACAGAAGAAACGAAAATATCTTTTTTTTCTGAAGCCAAACTTTAACAGACAAAACCTCGGCATGATGTTTAAAGAAAAACGTTTTAATAGAAGGCGAGATCGGCATTTTGCGCACCCTTTTTAACACATCATGCCCCATATGATTAGAATAGAGTGAATGATATAAGGGAGGCGGGAACAACATAGATATCAAATCTTGGTATAACTTTTTTCGTGAAACAGAGAATAAGTACTCATAAGAGAAGCGAACTGCCAGAAAACGCACTGAATCGCAAACTTATTTCAAAAAAACCAAATAATAAGGGCCGATCGGTAAAATTGGAAGAGACCACTATGTTTGGAAGAAGGTTTACTAGGTTAGTTTGCAGGAATGCTCTGGTAATTGGATGGGAGCTATTACGGAAAAAAGAAGAAACGAGCAACTAACTGTCTGACATAGAGATGTGCCAAACCTAGTCCGCCAGCAGAAACAGGCCTGAATAAGCTATCGCGCCGCATAGCCTCAAAACTGGACGACCATATGAACGTCGCAAACGTTCGGGGAAAATAGTGGATGTACTTCCTCGCGCAATGGAGTACCTGTAAAACATAACAAAGTTTTGTAGCCCAAAACATGTTACACGCCTGTGCTCGGCCCAAAATTGATAGGCGGTGCGGAACAAAAGTCTGAGCATAGCTTTTGAGTGCCGTGACCCGCTCTTTCCAGTAATGCCCACTAAACTTGAACGCATGAAGGGAACTCCAAAGTATTTAGGGGGAACACAAGACCATTCAATTCCAGCATAATGAGTCGGCATTGCTCCCCATGAACCGAACCACAGACCCGAACTTTTAGACTTATTCATTTCAGCGCCAGATACAGTGCCAAACTGCTCAATGGTGGTTATAATTTTGTCGATGATGGGTTTGTCTGTGCAGAAAAACGCCAAATCGACGGCGAACGCAAGCACTTTGACTTCATTACTGAAGGCAACATAACCACGGATACTGTGGTTTTGCAGTACACTCAAACGAAGTGGCTTTAGGTAGAGGGCAAAGAGTAGCGGTGACATAGGACAGCCCTGCTTCACGGATGACCGAATTGGCACAGGCTCTGAGAGGTGACCATTAACAATCAAGCGAGTGGAACAGTTGTAACAAAGTTGCACCCCTTTCAGTACAGTTGATCCAACATTTGCACGCTCGAGAAGAGAAAATAGAAACGAATGCCGGACGCGATCAAATGCCTTCGCAAGGTGAATGTAGAGTAGAGAAAGCTGCTCATAAGAGCCAGTGCAAGATTCGAGAATTGTACGTGCAATATGTATGTTATTTTGTATGGAGCGTCCCCTCAAGCCACACGTCTGATGAGGGCCAATGAGAACAGTCATGGCATATTGTAAACGATTTGATAGTACTTTCGCAAAAAGTTTGTAGTCCACATTTGCCAACGTGATTGACCTGTAGCCATCTACTTAGAGCAATTTTTCTTTATCCTTACTCTTTGGAATTAGGACTGTGTGATTCCTAGCAAAGGAATGAGGAAGGCCCCCACATCAAAACTTAAAGCAAAGATCTGCAGCAAGACAGGGCTCAGCAAAGGTTTAAAAGTTTTGTAAAACTCACACGATATGCCATCAGGGCCAGGTGTTTTAGAGAGGGGTAATTGGTCAATTACGTAATCTATTTCTTCCAACGTTGAAAGGACTATTGATAAGAGCACAGTCTTCATCTGATAAAGGCGCTATAAGAGCTTTAAAGTTAGCTACTAGATCCGAATTAGAAGTAGAAGAAGCGTCACTGAAAAGTGTCGTGTAAAAGCTCACAAACACAGAGATGATGTGACACGTTTTCGTTAATAGAGTGCCATTGGACATCATTCCCGGTATCAATTTGGCAGTAGCATTACGGTGCTCATTAAGTAGAGCTTGTCGCATGGGGGTTTCAGAGTGCAAAGCAGGATTTGTACGAGATCGAACTCGGGCAACCCCTGTATCTTTCAGCGTCCTGTTTTTGTAGATCACACTTTACCCTAGTAATTTCGTCTAAATATACTCCAGGTGCCTCACGTTCTAATTCGTAGAGGTTATACAAACTCTTATGCAATGTCCTCTTTTGAAAGTTCCTGTAAAATGACTTAAAAGACCCAATTTCAATACCTATCGCTCGCACCTCCTGTTTAAACAGCTCCCATGCAGCAAATATTGGCATAGCACCTGTCAAACACACTTGTAGCTGGGAGCGTATCTCAAAGGCAAACTCCTGATCATTTACAAGTGAAGAAATTAGCTTCCGAAGCTCCCATTGCGGCCTAAATTTTTAACAGTAAGTTCTCCCGTGCAGCGCAACCACCATACAATGATCTGAAAAGGAAACCGGTACAGTTGCACACAACAAATCACGGGAAATCAGCGTGGAAGAAACATAAATCCTGTCTAGGCGCGCGTGGGGCCTCCGCTGGATATGCGTGAATAGTGTAGCTGCATGACATGAGGCCCCTGTATCAATGAGTCCTGAGTCATCTATAATACGCGACAACACTTCACCACTTCTGTCTCTGTGTACACTAGGCCAAGCACGACCATTCAGGCAACATACACAATTAAAGTCTCCGATTAGCACAACATTCTTATCACAATCTAGGAGGTTAGCCATGGCTTCAAACATATCAACACGCTCAGCTGCACTATTAAACGAATAAATATTGATAAGTCTCCATGGATTCCCGTGGAGCAAAAAATCACAGCTTATTAGCAGCCCTTCAGAGTCAGTATAGGAAGATAACGCAGAATAAGGGAGAGCCTTTCGCAGAAACAAGAAGCAACCCGCCGAAAAACCAATAGCATGCGTCACAATAACATTCTAAACAGACAAAAAGGGTCCTAGTGCCCTCTCTGTATCCTGCTCACTCTCAATCTTCGTTTCCTGGACGGCGACAAAATCAAGCCGCGTGCTGCTGAAACATAGACGAAATTGCACCTGCTTCTGATGAGGCTTAAGGCCTCTCACATTCAGCGTTGCAAACACTAGCTCTTCAGGGGTCACCATGGTGACCACACATGTGCTAACTCGGCTTGCATTTGTCTCTCCCGAGATGGCGACGTCGCCTCCGGACCTCCACCACGACTGCGGGAACGCGAACGTTGGCACTTCCCCTTGTGTTACGACGTGCGCCGGCGGCGGCGATGCTTCACGCTTACCAGATCATCTTCACTCGAGTCAGATGCGCATTTTCCCCGGCGCTTATGAAGATGCTCTTAAACAGGAGGGACGGCCTCAGCTGCAGGTAGAGTGGCCTGACCTGCAAGCTCTTCCTCGGCATTGACCTCAGTGGCTGGAGTAGCCGGGGCGGTATCTTTGGCAGGACTAGAACAGGTGGCAGGCTCGCAATCATGTGCCGGATTCGGCGTCTCATATCGAAGCAGCGTCTCACTTTCCTTGGAGTGATCACCTTGAGGAACAACCGTTGTATTAGCTGTGGTAGCTGTGTCACAGTAGCAGCTGAAAGGACGCCAGCTGCGGCAAGCACTTCTGTGGCGACCATAATATGCTCTTGTAGAGCGTCGTCCGGTGGTCGCACACGATGCCGCAGCTTGTCCGCATAGGTAACGACGCACTCTTCTGCGGTGTGACCGAAGCGTCGGCAGTCGTCACAATGCAGCGTGCGGCAGTGCCTAAGAATGTGGCCAACACGGTTGCGTCGGAGGCAGAGCGGTGGCCTGCCTGGTAATAAAACAGGGCTCTGTATACCACAAATAGTCTGTACATGTGGGACGTCGCCAACGCCGACTTCTTCAGCGAGAGACACAACAACATCCCGGTTCAGCGTTCTGAAATCTTCCATTTCCGCCACTTTCCAATTTTCTGTCGAAGTCGAAGTCACCTTCCCGTAGGCCTGTAGTGCCTCACGTATGAAGGCGTCTTCCAAGCGTTCGGGAAGCCACAGAAGCTTCAATTTCACCACTTTTGGTTCTGGGTCCACGACGACACAACGGCAGCCTGTAACACTGAGATCACTGCAAGGCACCAATTTCTTTTTCGATTGTGCCGATTTGCAGGTCACCATTCATACATGGGACATTTGAAATTGGCCAACTGAACTAATTTTCTTGAGGTCCACAACATTCCCAAGGGAGTCTCTGAAGTCTTGTTCCCGGTACGGGCGTCCGGCAAGGTCTGCATGCAAGAAAACGGAATCAGCGACCAGCTTACCAGTTGGGAGACATGGCAAAACAATCCGGTATTCATTACTGCTGGCATTAGCCTGAGCAGTACCTCGGCCAGAGGCCGATTGAAGCCTTTCAGTGGAGAACATCGAGAAACGCAACCGCTTGGAGCAGCGTCTTCGGCGCCACTCCACTATACCGCAGCGGAATACGGTGGCGGTGGTTATATTTCTATTGAACATTGCTTTTTCGCACTTTGTGTATTTTTGTAGGGTGTAGAATTTGTGGTCGTAACTGAATGATCGAACCTTTAAACACGCTGAATCGTTTTCCTGGCTATCACGATGGTTTATCGGTGTCCCGTATCTTTACAATGTGTCGATTTCTTGCAGATAAACCTCAGTATGTCACAATTCCTATGCTGATGTGTTTTGTCATCCTCATCGAACGCATGTAATTTTTGCAATATGCGGTGCACCAACATTTGTAATACTGCTTGTTTTAGCTTCACCTGCTCCAGTGGAGCAGCGACGTGAATGAATTTACTTCCGGCCAAGTGTTTTGCAAACGTAAACACTCGAGGAAGCGACTCCAAATCTCCGGCTGACCTGCACATAATTCGATGGTCAGCGATGTGTTTCATTTATTCTCGAGCGTATTTTAACATCGCTAACGAAAAGCTACGATCTTGCTTTTAACCTTCGCGTTGAAGGTGGCAGATCTTCAGTCGCAGGTACGAAGAATCACCGCAAAATCGTACAAGCTGCAGCGACTGTTGCAGACGCAAAGGCAAAACGTGATGTGTGTATGTACTTGCTGGCGCATACATCCTCGGCTTCATATCTTCTAGGTATTTGCGAAACAACGCGTACTCCACATATACAGAAACGTTATAATGTATAATACGTATGGTTTCATGCTTATTTAGCGCCAAGGCATGTTCTAATGTGGTCATCCTGGTTGAGCTTCACTATCCGCCCGAATTGTGTTGAGAAGCGGAAATACTCTGTCCCGTATCCGCTTCATTCATGACGGCTTTGTCGGTTTCAGTAAAACCGGATATGACCTGTCCTGTATATGAGCTGAATACAATACTGGTTCGCCCTGTTTCATATCCATACACGTTTGGGATGTCCTGTATGGGATAAAAACTGGAAATGGTCTGCCTTGTATGAACTCTATACCGGACTGGACGTCCGGATTGAGTTTTATACCGGACATGCCCTGTCCGGTATAAACCCATATAAGCTACATATAAGGCTGGTCACACCGGTACGAAATTGATACGGGATAATACAGGACTGGTTAAAACCCGTTTGGCACGATACGAGATTTTTCACTTGGGAGGTAATGCTTGTGTAAGATAATGTGCCTTTAACCTTTTATTAGCAGTATGCAAATAGAACTTAGACAAGCGACAAAGGGAAGTGCTAGTCATCTAGTACCAAAGAAAAAGAAACAAAGGTTGAGGGTAAACCTCAGTTCAGAACGAAACATTTCAACATGACTTCTCTTCGGCCCAGGTGAAGACATACCATCTTGTTTATATTATGACATATATGCCCTGCATCGCTGGACGTTAAAGAAGACAGCGATCAGCAGCAGTGACACAGAAGACGACAAAGTGGTAGCAACGTTTAGTGCCTGAAGAAGGTTGACGCTGCTGTGCTTCTGTGCTTTGTGTGCTGTGTCATCCCGGACTAACCTTCGTGCACTAACCTTGCCACGTATCATCTTGGTGGAGGTGATTAAAAATCCCTGTGTGCACATATAAATCCTTTTAAGCAGCCGAAAGCTGGATTTGCGCAGTGGCCGCCACCTACTTGGGATCACAACGTCAACAACGGCCACTATGACCTCTGAGGCAGCTCGTACTACCGCAACAACACCGGCGCCACCACACGTCCTCACAAAAATCCGCACCCTCCCATCTTCAATGGCGAAGACAAGGCAGATGTTGGCGACTGGCTGGATGAATACGAGCGATGCAGCAGGAACAATCATTGGGACGCGACCATCATGCTGGACAATCTGATATTCTACTTGGCGGGAACCACTCACACGTGGTTTCAAAATCACGAGCACGAACTGGTGACCTGAGAAATTTGCAAGCGGAAGCTTCACGACTTGTTCGGGAAGCCCATTGGACGGGCTCTCACAGCCAAAACCGAACTTTCGTCTCGCACCCAATCCACCACGGAATCCTGCCTGGCCTACATTCAAGACGTGCTCGCGTTGTGTCGCAAGGCGAACAGCTCCATGCTGGAAAGTGAAAAGGTAGGCCACATCCTCAAGGGCATCGCAGATGACACGTTCAACATCCTCTTCTGCATGGATTGCTCTACCGTCGAGTCAGTGCTTCAAGTTTGCCGAAGATTCGAGCAGGCTAAACAACGACGCCTGGTACATCACTTTGAGCGCCTTCCGAACACGGCAGCTACATCATACTGCGATGATCTGGCTCCCCTGCAACAGCCTTCTCAGTTAACAACAATGATTCGGATCGTCAGGCGAGAACTCGAGACCTTAGCTCCTGCACCATTCCCATCTCCAGTGCCTGACATCGTGGCCATGATACAGGCTGTAGTCCGACAGGAACTTGCCAACGTCGGTCTTACCTCTAACCCCGTACCGCCCTCATCACCATCGCATCCTGTTCCTGTAGTGGCTGCTGCAACCACTAGCCAAGCTCCTCCATGTCGCTACGTTAAGTCGCAATCCTGCAGAGTGGCGCACCTCAGATGACAGGTCAATTTGTTTTATTTGCTGTCAAGCCGAACACACTTCCCGTTATTGCCGCAGTCGAACCATCCTCACCCCTCGTTCTTATTACAACGCTGACCATCAGTACTACTACGGACCTCGACGTTTCCCTGCCAAACCTGAACAGCTCCGCCCCGCATATGATGGACCTGGACATTTAACTCCTCACCCAGATGAACCTCACACCGAAGCCGTCTCAAGTGTCCGTCACTCCAGCCGATCTCCATATCCACGGTCTCGTCGATCTCGTTCACCGCTGCCTCGTCGCAACTCCTGCCCATCATACGCCGGCGCCTATTCGAGAAACTAGCGAGTGCAGCGCCCGGGAGTGACGCTGCATTCCGAGCCGGACTGTCAACTAGGAACTGATCCTCGCACCCAGACGTGACCTCATTGACATTTTTGTGGACAGAGTCTCAGTTTCTGCCCTTATTGACTCTAGCGCCCACATCTCCGTCCTCAGTTCCTCGCTCCGTCTACGCCTCAACAAAGTCCTCCCACCCGCTTCCTCCTCCACCGTTCGAGTTGCTGATGACAGCACAGCTACTGTGATTGTTATGTGTACTGCGAGAATTACCATTGCCGACCGCCATATCACTGAGCTATCTACAGTCCTCACCAGTTGCCCTCACGACGTTATATTAGAACTCGACTTTTTAACTGCACATTCCGCGCTCATTGACTGTTCTTCTGGATTGCTTCATCTGAACCTGCCACTCTGTCTTGACAAACAGGCCTCTGATACTTCAACACTCCGTCTCCGCTCCTCTACATTTACTCGTCAGCCACCATAAGCTGCAGTGTATGCGCTCATGTCGCCTTTCCCCTCCGTTCCTGATGGCGACTACGTTGTTTGCCCCATAACCGACGTGACACTGCAGCATAAAATCTCTCTCCCTCTTAACATCATGCACGTAGAAAATAACAAAGCTTATATTCCAGTCTTGCACTTCGGCCTTTTTGTGCACTTTCTTCCTTAGGGCATTACTCTCGCCGAACTGACCCCACTGTCTGACGTCACAGTTGCCGCTCTTTTACCTGACTCTACTGCTAAAGTGACGACACAACCTGCACCAGTCCCCATCTTCGGAGGCCCGCATATCAGGAATGGTTGCACCTAATTTGCGCCCTGACCGTGCTACAGCACTTACGAGTCTTCTGAATTCGTACAGCGATATTTTCGATTTTGGTGACCGCCCCTTAGGACAAACGTCCCTCGTTACACATCGTATCGACACCGGAGACGCCCGCCCAATTCACAGAAGACCTCATCGTGTCGCCATTTCTGAACGACGCGTCATACAAGATGAAGTAGACAAGATGTTAGCAAAAAACATTATAGAGCCATCGAGCAGTCCCTGGGCGTCGCCTGTCATACTTGTTAATAAGAAGGACAATACCTGGAGATTCTGCGTTGATTACCGACACCTCAACAAAATTACAAGGACGTTTACCCGCTCCCCAGGATAGATGATGCCCTCGACTGATTGCATGGTGCCAGCTATTTCTCTTCCATTGATCTTCGTTCCGGTTATTGGCAGATCACAGTCGACGAACAGGACCGAGAGAAGACCCCCTTCGTCACTCCCGATGGCATGGGGCAGAATTACGGACTCCGCTCACAAGTTTGTGAGCGTGACGTCAAAATTACGAAGCTGTGACGCAGCCTTGAGACGTCAATCGTGACGAGTATGCGAAATCGTCCAATTACCAGCGACTTTTAGCGTGGCTCTGCCCTAGTAGTCCCGAATCCTCGGCAAACGTTGATGCCACAGTGTGGCACAAAACTGAGCAGGGACCGTCTCCTAACTTTTTCTAGCACGACGCAACTAATACGCAATAAATAAATCAAACAAAGGTTTATTTTGGCAAGATACTATTTTTAGTATTGATTAACATTGAGCTCAAGTTGAAGCGTTCTTAGTTTTGTAGTTATACTTGCTATTAGGCAACTTTTGTTGCCGCGAGGGTGCGCGGGCGGCGTCATGGCGTGCACATGGCGGCCTGCAAGCAAACAGCTGATTCCCCGAGAGGGTGCTGCTTTTTTTAGCGTCGTCGGTAATCGAAGTACTGTGCGGGTTCCGTAAGCACGCTGAAAATCTAATAGAATGCTGTCGAAGTTCAGGGCCTGCAGCGATAAAATTTCATGGAGCGCTTGACACGGAAATGGACAAAGACAACTTGCGAAGGTGTTTTCGGTCGGCACCTACTAGTATCGATGAGAAAAGTGCTGAAAGTGCAACGTGCAGGCTCCGTGGTTCTTTTTGTTTCTCTTTAGGAAATACAAAACGACTGTGAAGCATGTAGTGTAGGCTAAAATGAAGCTCTGTCCTTGCATGATCATCTGTTTGTATGTAGCTGGATAGTTTAGGAAAGAACATGATCATGGGAATGCTTCCACCCCTGCCGTGACTGAACCCGAAGCCTTCATTCACTGCAGTGCCACCGTGACAGGGCTTTCGATGTAGCTTTCATTGTAGTGTGCTCTGTATTTTTTTCTTCGTTCTCATGACTGAGTTGCTTTGTTTTTGAGCGATACCTTCTGCCCACACACCATTTGCTTGATGCATATGTGATGTTTTTGCACCAGTTTATATACCTATGGGATTTTCTGCGTACGCTACAATCACTGTGAGCACTAAAACTTGCAATATTATGCATTCAATTTGTCAACTTTACACTGTTTAGCATTAAGCAAATGCTTTCTATGCGTCCTAACAGTATATGCAGGCCTGTAGTCCTGGAAGGTTCACTAATGGAGACTACCTTATGCAAACATTGTACATAGCACTACTTGTGTCATATTTCTGCACTGTTAACTGCCATACTTTGTTTACTGCTTCTGAAATGTGCCAAACCTATGACAACTACTATGCAAGCCTGTAATCATTAAGCAACTAATCTTTTGTGTTTTGCCTCTAGGTCGCAGTTTTATGCACAATACTTTCATTTCTTGCTTCTGAAGTATATCAGACCTGCGATAAGTACTGTGCCAGCTTACAGGCTCTAAAAATTATTCTTGTGTGTCCTCTCTGTGTAGCACAATTGTGCAGCACGTCAAATAACTGCCGATGCTATTGCAAGAAGTTGGTTTCGCTGCTGCATATTCAAGCGTGTGAAATGCTGCAGGAAAATAAAGCTGCACAGTGGATACAGGTGCTTCTAAAAAAACTTCTGTGAGGACTTCCCATTCCGATAGGCATCACACTTGCTGCCTCGTTGTGAAACACTTTAATTATGTGCTCAAACGCATGCACACACACACAAACACCAACATAGACGGTTGTAAGCAACAGTGAAGGGGGGTGTACGAAGACAAATTTGATTTGACAGATGAGGTGTTTTAACGAATGGTTCGAGAAGATGCATCTTTATCACAACAGGTTTCTGGCACAGACATGAAACGAGAAGACGCTGCACTTGGCTGCCTGTGATGAGTTGGTCAGCTTCGTGTGGTATATCACGGCTGATTGCTGTGCTGTGATTGACGCCAAAGCGGTTGTCGCACCATGGGCAGCTGTGCCAGCCTCTGGTGGTAGGTTCTGTGGAACAGGCTCACAACATGATTCTGTATGGCTTTTCACTAGAGGTATGCATGGCAATAGTGATCCCACTTCCAAGTAGCCAGTGCACAGATGTGACCCTTTCTTGTCCAAGCCAGCAGCACCCTCCTTGTCTGCAGGCAGGCAGGAAGACATCCAACGAAGTTATGCAACAAGGCACATGCTACACGCTCTGGCTGGTAGAGGAACGTCTAGTATTTTTGCAAGCACTGGAAGCGGGTCTTCAGCACGTCGATGCAGTTATCCACCATTAACCTTGTGGAGGTGTATACCTTGTTCTATAACTGTTATGGAGAGTCCGGACCGGGATTCCATGGCACTGGCAGCCATGTCTCCAACAGGTGCCTCTCTCACCAGCATAACCGAAAATGGCGCGATGTTAAGCACATTCTTCGTCACGTCGTTGTCGACCTCAACAGCCTCATAAACTAACAGCCTTACTGACACAATGGAAGAGTCTCATCAAGTAGCTCATTGCCAGGTTTTGCTGACGATGACATTCCTGGGCGTGCAGACAATGAGTGATTGAACATTTCAGCAACAATGCTGTATGGACAGCCTTGCACTTCATATCGGTATAAATGATGTCCCATTCCTACTCAATACAGGCATCAAACAAACACATTCCCATCTTCGTTTCTTACGTAGGCATTTCAACAATGTACTAGTGTCTTATGTTCCAGCTTTTATAAAAGCCAAAGAACGGTAATACATGTGAGGCATGTGGAGCCTACCGTTAACTTATCTTGCAAACAGCAGCGCGGCTCAGTGTCGTGAATTCGACGACTCGCAGCAGGCCGGCCTCGGCCTGTGTCATGCCTGTGTGCAGCCGAGAGTGTCGAGAGGACAAAGCATCATGCCAAGATCCCACGTAGGGAGGTTCATGGCCAAAATCATATTGGCATCTCATATCTGGAACAGGGACATCACAAGACTACTCGTAGACGACCGATGTGCCGTCGACAAACCCGACGACGCCGGGTATGCTGCCGTGACGAAGGAAGCCTTTCTTCTCCGCCGCCCTAGCTGCACGCCGCCGCAAACGCTTTCGAACTGTCGGCTGCGCGATGCCGATGTTCGCCTCGTTGCCAGTAGCAGCTTGGAAGCCACTAGCAGTTCGGAAAAAGCGCAGTGCACACATTATCTGCCTCCGCACACAGCGCACTCGGCCGCACACACCTATCTCTGTTCATCGCGTCACACAGTCACTGTACTATATCCTTCTCGAGTAGCAACAAGCGTCGAAACATCTCACCGAGCACGTCAAACAGTCTTCGTACACCGTCCTTCGCCGATGATCGCGTCGGGGCGC
>JAJIZL010060661.1:8768-23334 GCA_023969395.1 Amblyomma maculatum
AGGGGGTATAAGCAGCGGCGAACGGGGGAACGCGCGCAGCAATCAGATAACACGCGCGGCAGGCGCCACGCAGGAAGTGTGGGGCTGAAAGGGGGGCGGAGCTGGTTACGAGGCCGACGCCGACGCGAAACCCAGGAACGGGCGCCAAAGAGCTGCGCTCTAAAAGAGTGTGTTGGTGCCCCGCAGCGTTGTTCGAGTGAACGAGGGTCGTGCCGCGCTTTGGACTGTCAACCATACCAATGAACCTGCTGTATTGCCGCGTGGTTTGAAACTCGCCGACTTTGAAGAACGCCTTTCTATGCATATCGCCGCGTTCAGTGACGGCGTTGCTCGTTCAACTAGACGTCCAGATCATGCTGATTCCCAGTTTGTCTATGATAAATGAATCGCTACTTACCAACGACCGCCGAATATTGATGGAGGTTCTTATGAAACATGCGGACGTGTTCGACTTTGCTCGAGATCAGCCACCACCGATTCCGCCTTGCCGCACCCATCACATGATCGACACTGGATCTGCACACCCGATTAGACAGACACCATACCGTGTTTCACCTTCAGAACGTAAGATAATTGACGAACAGGTCCGTGATATGATGCAAAGAGGAATCATTCAGGAATCATCTAAAACATGGGCCGCCCCTGTGATTCTCGTGAAAAAGAAAGATGGCACCTGGCGATTTTGTATCGACTATCGCCACCTCAATACTGTCACCAAGAAGGATGTTTACCCGCTCCCGCGTGTTGATGATGCCATTGACTGCCTCCATTCAGCTTCCTACTTTTCATCTGTTGATTTACAGTCCGGATACTGGCAGATACCGATGCATCCGAAAGACAAGGAGAAGACGGCATTCGTGACTCCCGATGGGTTATATGAATTTACCGTGATGCCTTTCGGCCTATGCAACGCTCCGGCTACCTTTGAAAGATTTATGGACACTTTTGTGTGGACTGAAGTGGCAAATTTGCATGTGTTACCTAGATGACGTAGTGATTTTCGGGAGGACCTTCGCCGAGCATAACAGCCGTTTAGCTGTGGTCCTTAACTGCATGGAGAAAGCGGGTCTCGTGCTGAACTCTAAGAAGTGCCGCTTCGGTGAACGCCAGATCGTCGTGCTTGGGCACTTGGTTGACAAAGACGGTGTTAGGCCTGACCCACAGAAGATTGAAGCTGTCAGCTGCGTCAAAGAGCCCAAATCCGTGAAAGAACTCAGGAGCTTCCTGGGACTTTGCTCTTACTTTCGACGCTTCATCCCTAAGTTTGCTGACGTAGCCTACCCCCTCACATGCCTCTTGCAGAAAGATATTCCTTTCAAATGTACTCCTGAATGTAATTCTGCGTTTCACCAGCTCAAGTTTCTTCTTACCTCGCGGCCCATACTGCGTCATTTCAGCCCGACAGCTCCCACTGAACTCCACACTGACGCAAGTGGCATCGGCGTGGGTGCTGTGCTCATACAACGGCATGACGGAAACCAACACGTTGCCGCTTACGCAAGTCGCACCCTTAGCAAGTCTGAACTCAACTATACCGTGACGGAGCAAGAGTGCCTTGCCGTCGTTTTTGGCGTACAGCGGTTTCACTCGTACCTTTATGGACGTTCCTTTACAGTCATCACCGATCATCATTCGCTTTGCTGGCTGGTGAATTTACGCGACCCCTGCGGTCGGTTGGCCCGCTGGGCATTACGCCTTCAGGAGTTCAACTTTACAGTGTCGTACAAACGTGGCCGCCAACACGCTGACGCTGACTGCCTCTCACGGCTGCCTCTCGCAACTATACCCTCTGCGATGACAACTTTGACGACTATCTTGCCGCCGTTTCCGTACAATTTCCGGATCTTGCCACTTTCCAGCGAAGACAACGAAAATATCAAGACTTGGCGTCACTTTTTGAAAAAGCTCGTGATCCGACATCTGCGAACCCTTTCTGCATTCGCGATGGTTTGCTGTATCGAAAAAATTACTCGTCTGGCGGTGCACGCTTTCTGCTAGTCGTTCCGGCTAGCCTCTACTCCTCTGTTCTACACTCTATGCACGATGACGTTACAGCTGGGCACTTGGGGTTTGCCAGGACTCTTACGCGCATTAAGGAACGTTTCTACTGGCCAAATATGCGTCGAACGACTCAGCGTTATGTGAACTCCTGCGTGCAGTGCCAGCGGTTCAAGCTTCCCACGACTTCTCCGCCGGGCCACTTACATCCGGTGACACCACCGACCACACCATATGAGCAATTGGGTGTTGATCTCATAGGCCCGTTTCTCCGCTCGTCCAAAGGCAATCGCTGGGTCATCGTGTGCGTTGATCCTCTCACGCGTTACTGTGAAACTGCCGCCATCCCTTCCGCCACCGCCGCTGACGTCTTGTTCTTTCTTCTTCACGCTGTCGTCCTCCTTCATGGGCCTCCTCGTGTAATTATCAGTGACCGAGGCCGCCAGTTTACGGCAGATGTTGTGGAGCAGCTTCTGCTCTATTGTACTTGCTAGTTGCGTCACTCTACGCCGTACCATACCCAGACAAACGGCCTCGTCGAACGTACAAACCGGACACTGACGAACATGCTTGCGATGTATGTTGACTCGCGGCACAAGAACTGGGATGACGCTTCCTTTCATTACTTACGCCTATAACACCTCGAAGCATGAGACAACTTCTTATAGTCCATTTTTCCTCCTCTACGCCCGTCCGCCTCGACGTTCTCTTGACACCATTTTGCCGTTCTCTCTCGACACCGAGCCGTCTGTTTTGAGCACCCTCTGCCGCGCTGAAGAGGCTCGTCGGGTCGCCCGATTACGCACTCTGTCCTCGCAGGACCGCTCTAAGCAGCGCTACGAACGTCGGCATCAGGATGTCTACTACCTTCCCGGCGACTTAGTGTGGCTCTGGACACCTCTCCGCAAGCGCGGTTTGTCCCAGAAGCTGTTGTCGCACTACACAGGCCCATTTATTGTGCTCAAACGCACCAATGAGTTGAACTACGTAGTGTCTCGCCAATGTTCCCAAGGTCGCCCCTCTCGGAAAACACAGGTAGTTCATGTCGCAAGAATGAAGCGCTGCCACTCTCCCTCGGGACTCTGACTGACAGCCCAGGGGATTCGTCTGCGAAGGGGGAAATGTCAGGCATGCGAACAGAAGAGAACAAGGAAGTGCAAAAAAAGGCTCTCCGGAATAGAAGTGGAAAAAGAGTAAGTTCACTATATCTTGGTTAGCACATCAGGCTAAGGGGCAGAACCACTTTGTAAATAAACCTTAACAATATATTCCTTCTAAATTTTCAAAGCCATTGATTTAATTTGTGCGAAAAGCATTCAAGGCTCGAAGTTTCTGATTTTATAATTGTGGCGAGGGATAAATGCCTTCTCAGCAGTCATGCGTTGGAACTTGTAAAAATGAGAAAGAATGCGTTAAATGAGTCTCCGTAAGCAGCGCAATAAAAACGAACTGACATGAGACCGTTGCATTCTGGACAACTGACTGAAGGAAAGGGTATTCAAATTGAAATGTTTAGTCTTTAGACCTAAATTCTTTAGTGTTTAGTCTTTAGTCTTAATTTACGCTAAACAATTACAGTAACATATAACATTTCATTTACTAGAGCAACTGAATGTAGTTGGGCTATTCCAGGTGCCAAACTACCCTTTGTCTTTGAGGGCTATCCACATCGGTCCAATAAATGCCCGATGTGCACATTGGCAGAAAGAAATATACGAGCTTGAGCTGCAGAGCTCAGTAAGTGTAGGACCGACAGAGTCCTTGTTGGGCTGCCTCAAATGGGTCGATGTTGATTCGAGTTCTACAAGACGCAATTCATCCGCATTTTGTGTTATATCAAACCTGCAGGGGCAAGATATCACATCCTACTTGGTGCTACACATCTGCTAAAATCAGATCCTAACTCAGAATGTATCACTGCATACATACATGTCATTTTCAAAGTAACGTCGACTTGTTAATCTAAGTTTAGTCGAAGTACCGGGATGACGAGACCAAATTCTGGAGCTCTCAGCTCAGCTACACTCAACTTGGTCTCAAAAAGCCGAACTTGCGTTTCAACAAGCTATTATAGTTTTCAAATGCCTAACGAGCTAGCTCAACAGGGTGTTTGCAACTCTCGGCACGAGGAAGAAGCGAGAAGTATGTGGCGCGTGCGAGATGGAACGAAAGGACGCATAAACAGGACTGCAGAGCAGCGTTGCTAGACGGCCGGTAGTCACGGAGCTGCTGCTAATCGCGTCCCGCCTTGCCTACTACCCTAGAGACCAGACCTGGGAGTGGCCACGGAGCTCCTGCTGATCGCGTTCCACTTGCCCTATGGCCCGAGTGACCGACCCTGGTGTGACCGACTCTTGTCGTGCTCCAAGCACGTAGCTAGCACTCACGTTCGGCGTCGTGCTGGGTGCGCTGGACAGACGCACCTGGAAATTGGCGTTTCTACCGCTTGACAGCATCCTGAGGCCTCTCACCTCGGCCGAGCCTCTCCGGTTGCCTAGCCACTTGCGGGCCTGACCCAAGCACCTGTGGACACTAGGCGCTCTCTTTGCACTCCGAGCCCACGCGACCAGGAGCGTTGACATGGACTTCATGCTTCTAGCGCTCACTTGTTACGCACGTTACTTGTAATTTGTTATTTGTCTAGTATAATATTTCTATAAAAAAAGATATATTTCTAGTTTTACCGGTCTGGTCATGATTTTGTTGGATCCCACCAAATAAGTCCTTCGATCGGTGGGTTTTAAAGAACCTCCTCACAACATTGTTACGGAATTGGTTGGACAACCCAGCCTACTTTTCCGCTAATAGCCTTATCGGTTGTTAGTATGGAAGCGCCCTAAACATTGGCTCCGAGCTATTAACTTAGAAATGGGCAACAGAAGTCATAAATAAAAGCTTGACACACACACGCACACCACACAACACACACACAGTCACGCGCGCTTACGCACATAGGCCATGAGGGCGGCACCGAAATTATGGCTTCATTGACCGCATTGAGAGATAAACAACCGCGCAAGGTTCCTTCTAGTTAACGACCTCGAAATGGTAGCAACATGGCACAGATCATAGTGACATGGTAGGCGTACCGCTGTTCCCACCGATGGCGTACAGATGACCGCCCATGACAACGACACAGACGAAAGCACGAGCCACGTGCATTGACGAGCATTCTTCCCAGACGCCGCTCTCCAAATCGAAGCAGTGCACTGAACGAAGGAACGTGTCTTCATCCCTCCAGCCGCCAACCACGTAAATTCGCTTGCCCAAGACTGCCACTCCATGGTACGCCCTGCAGGAGGTGACAGAAAACTTGTTTTGTGGGGTTCAGGTGATCAAGTTAAGACAGTGCTTTTAAGCCAACAATCGTTATGGAGCTCTACCAAACGATCATGGCGATCTAGCTTAACGTCTGAGATTCAAAGTGTGAGAAACTTTGTCCATGCACCCGGGTTTATTTTTGAAATAGATTTGTTATAGAGACAGTGCAGAGGTGACGTAGAGGTAGAACATCGACATCGCATTAAATAGGTCCGTGGCTCGAATCCCGGTACCGCACAAATTTCCCTCGTTTAAAAAACTACGCGTGTCGATGGAATTGCTTGAACATGTTTACGGTGCCACCAGATGTCAGTAAACATCTCCGGCAACACCCTCCCTCACCAGAACAGAGGTTGGCCACCCTGGTGCAGTAATTGGCGATAACCATCCATGATTATAAAACCCCGGCCCTCAGTCACTAGCGGATGAGGAGTAACTGACCACGGCGGCGATCAGATCTGCCACGTAGCAAAGGTTGCTAAGAATCTCTGGCTCCGAACAGGCCGTCATTGGATCTGACCCTGGCAGCCTTTAACGCTAGCACCATAGCTAGTGAGGCTAGTTTAGCAGTACTGTTAGAGGAATTGGAGGGTATGAAATGGGATGTCATAGGGATTAGTGAGGTTACGAGGCCGAATGAGCCATATATTGTACTGAAAGATGGACATATGTGCTGTGTTATCGAGGTTTACCGGAGAGAAAAATAGGAGCACATTTTTTTGTCAATTAGGATTTAGCTAATAATATAGATGAAATCTATAACAATAATAAGAGGGTGACAGGCATCGTAATTAAGCTTAATAAGTGGTATAAACTGATGGTTGTACAAGCATACATGCCTACATGTAGTTATGACCAGGCAGTCGGAAGCTTCTACAAACATGCGGAATTGGCAGTGGGGAAAGTAAAAACACAATATACTGTTCTGATGAGCGACTTCAGTGCCAATGTAGGCAGAAAGCAAGCTGGTGACCAGGCAGTGAGCAGCTACTGCATTGGGTTAAGCAATAGCAGGGGGAGGTGTTAGTTGCTGAAATAAATAACTTGCGAATCATGACTACCTTCTTCAGTAAACGGAAGAACCGGAAGTTGACAAGGAAAAGCTCTGATTAAGATACTAGAAAGGAAATTGACTTCATACTCTGTTCTAATCCTGGAATTCTGCAGGATGTAGAGGTAAGCGGAAAGGTTGGATGCAGGAACCACAGGATGGTAATGTCTTGAATTAATTCTATATCTGAAGAGGGAATCAAACAGATTAGTAAGAACGAATTCGCCAACAAATTACTGGTGAGGGGGAGGGCAGAAGAATTCAGGATCTCGCTACAGAATAGATATTCAGCTTTAATCATGAATGACGACTTTAGCCTAGAAGCAATGAACAATAATTTCAGAGATATCATTACTAAGTGCACGATAGATGTAGATGGTTGGATAGTTGGAGAGGTTATAGGCAAATTATCTAAGCAGACGAAATATTTGATTAAGAAACGCCGAAGCATGAAAGCCTCCAACCCAAAAGACAGGATAGAATAGGCAGAGCTATCAAAGGTAATCAATAGGTGCAAAGTGGCCGACATAAGAAAGTGTAACATGAAAAAAAAAAATTGAGCATGCTTTAAAAAAACGGCTGAAGCCTTCAAGCGGTGAAGAGGAAATTAGGCATAAGCGAAAATCAGGTATATGCGCTAAAGGACAAGGCAGGCAATGTCATCACAAATATGGACAAGATAGTCAAAGCAGCTAAGGAGTTCTATACTGATCTCTATAAATAGCCGAAGTAGTAACGACAATAATGAAATTGGCAGTAATGAAGATTATACCGAAGTTCCACCAATGACGAAGGACGAAATTAAGGAAGCTTTAGAAAGTATAAAAAGAGAGAAAGCAGCTGGGAGGAAGATCAAGTAACTGTAGATTTGTTGAAGGACAGGGGAGATGTCAACTGGCCACCCTGTACACGCAGTGCCTGATGACAGAGAAAGTACCGAAATCATGGAAGAACGCCCATATCTTTGTTCATAAAAAACGAGACGCTGAAGACTTGAAAAATTACTAACCAATCAGCTTATTATTCGTTACGTAAAGAGGATTTACTAACGTAACCACTAATAGGAGCAGGACAACCTGAGACTTTAAACAACCAAATGATCAAGCAAAATGTCGGAAAGGGCACTCTACCATTGATCACATCCACCCTATCAACCAGGTTACAGAAACGTGCCCAGAATATAACCAGCCCCTATACATACCATTCACTGACTACGAGGAAGCGTTTGACTCGGTCGAAACCTGAGCAGTCATGCAGGCATTGCGAGATCATGGTGTACGTGAGCCATATGTGAAAATAATGGAAAATATCTACAGCAGCTGCACAGTAACCATAGTCCTGAATTAAGAAATTTAATCATAAAACTCCAATTAAGAAAGCTGTTAGGCAAAGAGATACGATCTTCCCAGTGCTATTTACAGCTTGCGTAGAGCGGGTATTCAAAGACATGTAATGGAAGAAGTTAGGCACCAGGGTCAGCGGAAAATATATTGTTATTTGCGATTCGATGATGAAATTTCCTTCTTAAGTAACTCAGGGGACCAACTGTAACTAATGGTTATTGATCTAGACAGGAGAAGCAGAAAAGTAGGCGTAAAGATTAATATGCAGAAGACTAAGGTAATGCTGAACAGCCTGGGAAAGAAACAACAGTTTAAAATAGATCGCGAAGCGTTGGAAGAGAAAAGCGAATATGTCTACTTAGGACAGGTAGTGACCACAGACCCGACCTCGAAAGGGAAATAACTAGGAGAATAAGATTGCGATGGAGCGTATTTGAAAGGTACTCAAACATTATGACTAGCAGCTTACCGGTATCACTGAAGAGGAAAATGTATAACAGTTGCATCCTACCGGTACTGAGCTATGGGGCTGAAACATGGAGGTTAACGAAAAGGGTCCTACTTAAATTTAGGACAACGCAGAGGGCCATTGAACGAAATATGGAGGTGTAACATTAAGAGACATGAAGCGTGCAGAGTGGATCAGAGAAATAGAGCAAGTTACTGACATTCTAGTGGAAATCAAGGAGAAGAAATGGGTATGAGCAGGAAATGAAGCGTCAAGAGAGGACAATCGATGGTCTATAAAAATACCCAATTGGATTTCAAGGGAAAGTAAGCGTAGCAGGTGGGGGCAGAAACTTAGGTGGGTGTATGAGGTTAAGAAATTCACGGTGGTCAAGTGAATTCAGCCAGTACAGGACCGGATAAATTGAAGAAAGATAGGGTACGCCTTCGCACTGCAAAGGGTTATTGTCCGGCTGATGGTGATGATGAGATATCGAGACACCCGCATCACTTGTTTCTTTTTCTTGAACGTAAATTCGAGATATGTAGACTTACAGCCAAACTTGGATTCGACCTTGGATGCTCTCACTGAAACCTGTAGTTTTTACAAGATGAAAGGCGCCGTAGAAGAAGAGGTGAAAAAACACGGCTCTGCATCGGTGTCACTGGCGCTGTAAAAATATGACCAATTTTAATTAAAACCAACTAGCCTTTACTTCCTTCCTTTGGAGGCTCCTTAAACCTGAGGTAGCAGGTCTTTGTGTGTTGCTTACTGTTTTTGCTCATAGCATAACAGCGGGTGTTACAAAAATACAAATAAAAAAGTATTGTTTATCTATATCACACCTGGCCATTATTGGCTAATAACGGTAACTGTCATGCCCATAATTGTCACTTAATTTCTTTTCTTGCATTCTTTTCCTGAAAACGCAGTCCCTCACACTCCCTCTTTGTGAAAAAAAAAATATTTGGTTCCCCCATTATGCAAAAAATAAATGAACCAAAACTCTGTATTTGCATCTTCAGGTTGCCCATAATAATATCTTCATTTTTCAAGCAATCAATAACATCGCCTCCATCTGACACCGAAAGCGACAAGCAACGCAGAAGCACGGAGACAAACCGACGCATCAGTGCTGTTGCTAGACAAAAATGAGTGTGGCAAGTTTCCGAGGTCGATGCAAATGATTAAGGGAGAATTCCAGGCTGCAGCAATTTCAAGTTCTAGTATCTTCCTTGCTCAATCGCAATACATGGAATCTCAACATATTTCTGTGCCTAGCCGATTGTATACATATTTAATTGTGCATCTCCAGGGTTGATGCAGCGCATCATTGCAAAACTAGCGTGGGACGCGTATGTGCATCACGTAAACTCACTGATGGACAGTGCGGGGCAGTAAGCTTGTGCTGTCTTGGACATATGCTTCCTAATATAATGTGATTATTGCCAATAAGCGGTTTTGCGAGTTTCAGATAGGCCTGATCTAGTTTAACAGCTCAGAACGGTCAATGCCTAGACCATTCGGTTCATGTCTACTAGAAGCCGTATGTGTATGTGTGTTTCTTCTATGTCCTTTGCTATTTATCTGGCTATTTTTCTAGTAAATAAATGATAGATAATCATTGATATGCAATTAGTACTGGCAGTAAAAACATCACGGCAGCGTTAATGTTTTCGCATTCTTCCACTGCAGTTTCTTCAGTGACCTCCACGTTTTAAGGCGAAAGCTTAGCTCACATGGCGAGTGATATTTGGCCATAAGGTGACTCCAGAGTCTATCCGCGACATATGTCCACAAAAAGTGTTCCCAGTCATGTTAATGAGTGTCGGAGGGGAGACGCCCAGAAAGGTCGAACTAGTGTCACTCCCGTTCGAACGATGATGGAATGCCACCTGGCAGGGGCGTTTCGTCCAATACAGCACCAGCAGGAGCGCATTGAACGCGGGAGCAATGTTGAAGCGCCACGAGGAAGAAACAACGGCATCCCGTCAATTGCATACTTGCATGAGGACTGCAACGAACAAGCGCTAAGACTTGCGGCATGAGCCTTGACCTCGACCTAGGAACCAGCAGACCTATTAAGGCGGCGCGGGGTGTCTCTCGCATTGCTCCAGAGCAGGTATCTCAGTTTTTGATGGAAGACTGGAATCTGTAAGAAAACTAGTCCGTTAATTCAATTTTGCTCACTTTATTATAATTACCATATTTTAGTGCTAAGGTTTTCACTGCCGATAAGAAAAAAATATATGGTGTAGACATAAGCCAGATTGGAAATAACATTTAAAATCGACGTGTGGCAACTGAGGCTTCTTGAAAGCCTTCATATGTCATCTTGCATGTGATTACCTCCTCTTAGTTTCGTGCTCTGTATTTAGGTTCAGCTCCACAAACCAGGGAATAAGCATAGCCTGGTCTTATCTGAGCCCAATAATCATGCAAGTACTCTTCACATGATCAGATTTCACCACTGCCCTAAAGCAAGACTGCAAGTTTCCATCCCTAAGCCCTTTACACATTGTATTGTGTCAACAAGCACCCAGCCGAACATCTCAGTCATATTGTGGCAGCCGCATGCTCGTCGATTACTGGCGGTACAATGAGCCCATCACAAAAACAGAGATAAAAATAAATGGGATCAATGAATCAAATGGGAGGTGGGGCAATATCCAGTGCTCGGCACATCACAAGCATCACAGCATGAGATGGCAGTGGACTCGCAAAGTATGTTGACCGTTAAAGAAATAGTTTTATGTCGCTGCGCGCAATGCTGTAACTGGATAGCACTGGCACCGGTGGCTTCATCATCGAGTGTGCAATGGAAAGATTTCCAATTTTCGGCTCACCTCTGAAATTCGCAAAGCTTCATCATTAAAGTCAGATTCGCGACTTCGCTGCTTGGTGAGGTTCCCACCAAGAGGAAGTGCACTCACCTAGACCCGAACTCTTCATTCCCGCGCGAGACCCATCGCCGGGCCTGCTCATCGAATGCGGTTATGCCTGCGATCCGCTCTGCTGGGTGTGAAGAGCCGGCCACCACCATCAGCATCTCGTACGGAAGCCGTGGTCGCCAGCGGTAGGGAGTCGCGCCCCCACAGCGTGCGCAGAAAGGACGCTGGGCCGGTGATTGCTGCGCAGGTTTCACTGCAGTCCAAGAAAAAGTGTATTGGGAGAGGGAGTTAAGGCGAAAGAATTTATAGGTGCATGCGTTTGCACTGAAAGGGTCCGTCCACAGAGGATGTCAAACCATTCCTGTCGAAGAACGACGTGATTTATGAGTAAAAACATTGATGTGCGAGGTCGATGGTGAAAACGTTTATGTGCAAAATACCTTTGATACAGAGTAATCAGTTAATTAATTAAAGCAAAAAAAATAAATTATCTGTCGAAATAGCCATAGGCATCGATATAGTGTGGAGACGTGAAAATATCCGCGGGCGTCGAAATAGTGCAATACAGTTGCAAAAGTGTTGCAATCTCAACATCGCGTTACATATTGAAAACAGTCAGTAGAGTAAAAGAGGAACAAAATAGCATAAAAGGAAAAGGTGTAAAAAAAAGTAAACACAAACAAACAAAAAAGCAAGAAATAAAAAATAAATTGAGGAACAAAAGAAAAAAAGAGCCGTAAAGAAAGAAAGAATAAAACATTAAAAAAAAAAACAGCAGCTATTGAGTGAACAAGCTGCAATCGAGAGCAGAGCCACAGGAAAAGCTTTGGCCTTACCGCACTCAAAATACCGAAACTAAGGGCCCCCAACAAATTTTTGATGACCCAGCGTGCAGCTAACAACAATAAAATGGGCTCTGTTCTTTTATACCAATATGCGAATTTCCTTGCTAGCAACTCAGGAGCGAGCCCTTTATTTGGGTCGAAACTATGACCAAGTTCACATACCTTATAGAAAAATGTTACGAAAGAGAGAAAGCACCTATACCGATTTGAAAGCCAGAAAATACTGCGGTGTTTGTATGGTGATTTCTAGTATCAGAAATCGGTAACTATGGTGGTGGTGAAAACTTTATTTCCGTAAAGAGAGAGAGAGAGAAAAAAAAAGAAAGACATTTGTGAAATGATCAATGGGTTTCTTTCCGTTGGCTTCGTGATGTGGCCGTCAGACCGTGTCTTTCGGTGACTTCCAAAGCCCAGCTCACAGCCCGCAGTTGTACCACAGGTTCGGAGCTGGTCACCGCAGCCTCCCATTGTAGTGGGTTAGATAATAGCCATTCGGCTTTGGAACTATAAAAACAGTTTCTAGCCTAGCGCAGGAAGAGTAGAACACCATTTGGAGAATGCTATGCATAGGAAACTGCGCAACCGCCGAACAGAAATTGTATTTGAAAGAAGGGTATAAGAATTGACTAAAGTGTAGCGAGAAAATCCTCAGAATGAATAAAACAATTGCATCCTGTTTCATCATCGTGGAACTGTATTACAATCAGTCTTCCCCCAAGCTTGTTACATCTGCGCTGCACTTTAACGCGAAGCGTATATATAGCATGTTCGGGGAACAGCCATCAGCGTCTTGTCAGAATCAGGGTGTCGGAAATATTCGTGCGAAAGAATCCTAATTGGTCTACAGGGTTAAGATGTCACAACTACATGACATAGTGCTGGGACTTCAATCACACTACATTCACGATAAAGAATGAAATATATTCAGGGAAGGAAATTTGTCCCCATTTGGAGTTCAAACCAAGATCCTCCGCATTCTAGACGGGCACCCAACAACATAGGCCACGCATGATAGAGAGGCACCTCGTGAACGTGCGTTCTGCGTATGATTTACCAATGTGTGCTTGAGATGTGTACTGAAGTTGCAGTAAAGTTTTTAGGCCTGAAATGATGCAGACAAAAAAAAATTAAAAAAAAGCAATGAAAAGGTGGCGATGAAAGTGCTTAACGTCTACTCTTAAGGCGGATATTAAGCGTCCCCATAATACTTGATTAGGGCAAAGTAGGGAGATCAAACTAATATTGGTTAACAACTAAAATTTAGAACATCCTTCTATGCATATAGTAGTGCACTGAATTATTAACAATTAAATCCTTGAAGAGACTGCATGTGCTGCTTGTGTAAAACAAAAAATGAGAAGCGACATATCTTGAAAAGTTCGGAACCTTTTTTACTCAACAGTGGTAAAACCATGTTGTTGCTTGACAGCCGGGATTCTTTCCATTAACGTGCTTCAAGCTCTGTTTTTCATGTGACCGGAATGTCACAATGACATTCGCGTTAGCCGCAGACAGGTGCTAATATAGCTGTACCGTCTCCCACACCTAAGTTAGAAGAACCTTAGGTCCCCCGAATGTTCAATTTCTTTTTCCAAATGAAAGGAGAGACGCTCTGGGCTTTGTCCCAGTCGACAGATTCTTGCAGTGTGTTTCCACGTAAGAAAAAATGAAGAATAATCGGTCGACCTTCTATATTTCGACATGTTTATATATTCCTGCTTGTTGACTGGAAAGAAGACAGCTGCAAGTGGTTTTGCTGCCAGAAATTGTTCGCGCCACACGGGATAACAATGACGAAGTGGTGGAATGCCTCGCTTATCTTCTTTGCTGTTTTGGACGACCTTAAAGAAGAAGAAGAAAGTTTATTCATAAAAACAGGTATTACCCAAATAATGTACAGAAGGAGGTCCTAGAGCTCAAGGCTGTATTGGGACCTCCTATATATGGATGTATAAACTTATGAACAATATTATTGGTACATCAAACGCAGTCAAAAGAGGCAAAACCGGCTAACACAATATGGTAAAAAGAAAAAAAGGAAGAATGCAATACAAGTTCAAAAATTTCATGCGCGACCGGTATTGCTAAAATAAAGAAAATTATGTACAATTTGATACATTTTCCCAACGGACATGAAATCACTCATGTAATGAATGTGAACAAAGCAGTATATGAAGTGAAAGACTTGTTCGAAAGTTGTGTTAAACTATTGCGATAACACGAATAACAGTTGTTTAAAACTGGACAGAGATGGGGATTGCATGACATGAGAAGGGAGGTTATTCCAAATTTGTAATTTATGATTTACGCAAAATATAATAAAGTTAGCTAGTAAAAATTGTTTAACTAAATATATGCATTTTTTTGTTTGTATTCAGTCAATGTTTGCTTTTCTGGGTAGAGTAGAGTTTTTTATAACATTTCTCAAAATCGGCCCAGGAAACGAAATTTCACCCATTTTGCAGGCCTTTATCTATAAATGGTTTATGGTACAGCAGTAATAGGTCCACATTATGTTGTCAGCATACGTATCTATCAAAGTGGTAAACCTTATGTTTATAGAACGCTTGAGTACACAGGCGTCGTCGTCGTCGTCGTCTGTCTTCGTTACATGAAAGCTTCCGCTTGCGGTGCTTCCCATTTAAAAGACACATAAGTCTATGTAAGTT
>JAJIZL010060663.1:1838-20227 GCA_023969395.1 Amblyomma maculatum
AGGGCAGCTCCAAGCCGTCACAGGTTTGATACCATGCTGTCTACGTTGGTAAGCCTGCCCACTTCTCCTTTCACACCTTCCGCACTTCAAGGGGGAGGGAAGGGGGGGTGAAGAATGCGTGCGTGCGTGCGTGCGTGCTGCTGCTGTGTGCTTTGCGCGCAGGATGGCTCGACGCTCCCCCTCCTCCAGCTCGAAGGCGCGCGCTCCGATGGTCAAGCGCCTCCTTGCATCCTCCCCGCGCATTGGATTTGAGACACCTTGCAACCGCTAGAACTTGCGCAGCTAGAACTAGCATAACGTTTTTAATGGATCACAACACACGGAAGGATGAATATGTTCAGCTACAGCTGGTTCATATTCCGCGGTTCTGCATGTTAATTGCTGTTAATTGTGCCGTAAGGGCGCTTAATTTATGCACAGAGCAAGGTCAGTGCTGCGGACCGCAGGTTGCGCGGTGATATAGTTCACCAGGCTGAATGAGCGCGATGTGAAGGCAGAGAACGAATATGCGTGTTTCTGCGGGCGCATTCTATGCTGTTATGTGTGCTAGTTCGCCCGCACCGCCCCCTTCTCTGCGCCTTCCCTCTTCCGCTCTCTTCTCTTACCATTAGCGCGCCTCCCTTCTCTACCCTTGCCCTTTGCACGCACCTCACCCAGACACCACCTCCAGCAAACAAACAAAAGTAGAACCTGTAGAGCACTCGCTCGGTTGACGCACATGCCCAAAGGCTGCTGTGTGGTCTCGGATAACCTCCGCGAGCGAAACATACGATGCGCGCGGTCAGGAACAGTATGGACGCTGCCTTGCCGGGAGCATGTGGCGCAGAAGTGAATAAGACAATTGCTAACATATTGAGCGCGGCGATAGAAAATGTCGGCGACGCGGAGGCCGATTTGTTTCCGTAAGTGGTGGGCAGGGGCGTAGCGTGAACAGTGGGGTGGCTCGACGGCATCTGGGCGCACAGTTCTAATCCCGATCGTGTCGTTATAAAAGAAAAAAAAAAGAGAAGGTCATTTTTTTTTTCTGGTGAAAGTTTTTTCCTCGTCAGGGAAAAGCACTCTCCATTTTCCAGTAATTTCGGCGCGTGAAAAGGGAAGGGGGCGGAGGGGGGGGGGGGCTCGTTCGGTATTTTACTGAACATGTGCATATACTCAATAGTTGTGTGTATACCATCAAATAATGCTAAAGTCCCGCCCATACAGCTTCTGGGCTACGTAGATCCGAGCGTCCAGGGCGTGCGCCTCTTGGAGAGCATCGCGCGATGTAACCCGACAACACCACAAAGCGCACATTCGCGTTTACCTTCCATTTGTGATGTTTTAGTCTTTAATGGTGCGAGCGAGCTCGATAACAGGACTCAGTGCGTCCTCAACAAGAGCGGACGCTTGACGAAGAAATGCGCGATGAAGAAAGAGTGAAATTGTAACCAGTTAAATTTTTCAAAATATAAACTTATACGTTTTTATCAATGATTCTTGCAAATTGGTCATATCAATTGTCTTTTTCCATTTCTTTTTTTAACAATGTTACTCATAATAAAAATAAAAAAAGTAATTCAAATATGATTTGCAATAAACAGCATGCACTCGGTCAGTTAATTGGGACTACATACTTTCTATCCTCAGTCGCTTTGGGACGTTAAACCCCACAAACCAAACAAACCAAACATACTTTCTATCTGAACATTTTTTCTGACATGCCAAATTGCTTCAATATATTGCAATAGCTGTGTATGAGTGGTATAACCAGACATAATTGTCGAGGGCGTTATACGGCATCGATAAAAAATGCAAAAAAAGCCGAAAAAAGGAGTTCAAAAACTTTCGGAAGGTGTTTTGACCTCGAAACAGAGCCCTGGTTACGCCCCTGCTGTATATTGACAGGCGTATATACAGAGAAGTATATTCGCCTAACAACTTGCTATGTACTAACTTTATATGAACTGATCTAAATGCACAAAAGTAACCGTGTATGAACTTCGTATTTACACATCTCCATAGAGATTAAAAGTATGTACAATATTGATAGAGTCAATAAGGTGTTAATACAAATTCTAAAGACTGTTGACGACCATTTTTGTAAGGGAAGCCAAAGTAGGGGAAAGCCAGAAATTCTTCTCGCTATTGAGGAGGTGGGCTTTGAAGAAGACGAGCTAACTGACGCTTGGGAAAAGATATGCCGAATCGAAAAAGAGAAAGCTGATGAACGAGAGAAGCAGAAGGAGAAAGAAAAGAGGGAGGCTGAGTTGAAAGCTGAGTGAGAGAGAAAAAGGATGAAACTCGAGATTGAAAAGACAAGGCTCGAGCGGGCAAGGATAGAACGAGGGGAAAGTGCCGTCACACCTCAGGCAGGTAACGTAAAGATGACGAACTTGCTTCAGCCGTTCAAAGTTGGCAATGACATCGATCTCTATCTCATCAATTTTGAGAGGATGTGCGAGAGACACAACATTAGTCGTAACATGTGGCCGGAAAAGTTAATGGCATTGCTTCCCGGAGAACCTTCGCAGGTCGTAGCACGCTTGAGTGCTAGTGAAGCGGGTGACTATGATTTGATGAGATCAAGCCTGCTCGCGAACTACAGGATTTTAACGGAAGAGTTCCGCAGGAGATTTCGCACGTCTCGAAATAAAACAACATGAAAGCTTCTTGGAATTCGCCTGTACATTAAACGACAATTTAACGCAGTGGGTGAAAGGTTCAAAGGCAGAGGAATTCAAAAAGCTGAAAGATTTGATCTGCCTTGAACAATTTTTTGAGACTTTACCTGAAAATGTTCGTTTGTGGGTCAGAGACAGGCAAGAGGGTCTCTCCGTGGAGAAAGCGGCGCAGCTTGCAGATGAATATGTGGCAAGCCGCAGCTTTAAGCCAGGTAAGGCTGGGCAGGATTTCAGAAAGGAGAATCAGGGGCAGAAACTCTACCATCGAGAGCAGCAGAAGCCTCGTGTAGAACCCCGCGTCAGAGAACGTGGTTCACTGCACCCCGTTACTTCACGCAGAGCCGATGAATCAGGTAGTAAGGAGAGTAGTGATCATTCGGCAGAATTTGAAAAAAATGAGGCCCTTGGCATGTTACAACTGTAAAGAGTCAGGACATTTCGCGCGAAACTGCACGAAAGAGAGGCAGGTGTTCGCCTCAGTGAGAGACCACCCGAGTAACAACGAACTCCTGAAACCGTACACTAAGGAGTGCACAGTAAATGGTCAGCGGTGCAGAGTTCTCAGGGATTCGGCCGCAACCATGGACGTAGTCCACCCTGGATTTGTTGCAAAAGATGACTATGTGTCGGAGTACGCGTGGATACGTCAGGCAGTAAGTGAAGATTCCGTTTGTCTGCCAATGGCTAATGTTAAAATTGAGGGACCATTTGGCATACTAAACACAGTAGAGGCTGTGTCGAAGGGTCTGCCCGAAGGCTACCCTTACCTTTTTTCAAACAGCTCGGAATCATTGCTAAATGAAAAGGGTTGTGGCTTCGCTGACACCGAAGCCCAAGTGATGGCTTTAACTCAGGCTAAAGCGCGACAACTTTCTCAGAAGTTGATCTACCAAGATCGGGAGAGCTCAACTGATGCCAGCAAATCAGTTAATCCTGAGGTAGAAGTGGAACAGGCTAAAAAGGGACTTGAAAGGTCGGATCAAAGTGAGGCTGACCAAGCGCACAAGTCACAGAGCAGACAGCGTCCGAATGAAATGGAAAGTGAGTTAAACACTTCTTTTGTAGTTCCTACTGCACGTTGCCTTGATCAGCTACTTGAGGCAAACAAAGAAAAGCTGAGGTCAGAGCAGAAGGCTGACCCGACTCTAAAGGTATGTAGTGGCGATTTGGCTGTAGGAGTCTCGTCACAGAACATTTCCTTCCGGGAGAAGGACGAGATTTTGTACAGGCATTATGAAGACAAACGAGGAAGGAAATTTGATCAGTTGTTAGTACCTGCCAGGTATCGCAGGGAATTGCTGCATCTTTGCCACTAAAATTCTTGGGCTGGACACCTTGGCATAAACGAAACGAAAGCAAGGTTGCTTCAGGAGTTCTACGGGCCGGGATGTTTCAGAGAAGTTGAGGATTTGGTCGGAACGTGCGAGATTTGTCAGAAAGTGGGAAAATCCACAGTTAAGTGGAAGGCTCCAACGGTGAGCGTATCGATTAGTTCCAAGCCTTTCCACCGAGTTGTTGTGGGCGTTGTTGGACCGTTTCCGAGAACAAAACCAGGAAAATTCGATTTGGTAACCCATGATATCGAATTGATATCCGAGATTCCTTTCAAGTTTAAGCTATACCTGTCGTCTGCTAGGACACTAGAAGTTGTGAGGAAAGAGGTCGACAGAATGCTGGAACTCGGGGTGATTAAGGAAGGAAGCAGCAATTACTGCTCTCCATGTCTGCTCGTTGAAGTTCCCGGGAGGGATCCATGACCTTGCGTGGATTATCGAAGGCTAAATGCCATAACGAAAGACCAAATCTACCCGCTGCCCAACATCGAGGAAAGAGTTGAGATTGTAAGCGGGGCAATGTACATCTCCACGTTTGATTTGGTGAGAGGCTACTGGCAGGTGCCTTTAACTGAAAGAGCTAGCCGCTACGCAGCATTCATCACACCTTTCGGGATTTTTCAGCAAGTTACAATGAGTTTTGGTTTGAAAAATGCCCCATCCTGCTTTTCTAGACTGATAGATCGGGTGCTTGAAGGTCTCAGTGACTTCGCATTGCCTTATCTAGATGATGTGGCGGTATTTTCGAGGGACTGCGAGTCGCACTTGGAACAAATAAGACAAGTGTTCGAGAGATTTAGGACTGCCGGATTGACGCTTAAAGCAGAAAAGTGCCAGTTAGGCCGAGCCGGTGTCACTTACTTGGGACACGAAATAAGACGAGGAAAGCGTGAGCTCCTGAAAACTAAAGTGGAGGCTATCAGTGACTTTCCCAGGCCGACAACCAAAAAAGACGTGCGATCTTTCCTCGGTATGACGGGTTACTACCAGCGTTACATCCCTAATTATTCAGAAGTGGCCAGTCCACTTACAGATAGTCTGCGGAAGCAGAAGGCTGACGTTGTCAACTGGACGCGAGCCAGCGAGGAATCGTTTCAAAAGTTGAAGGAAGCTTTGACTTCGCGGCCAGTGTTGGTCTAGCCAGATTTTTCTCGACCCTTTATTCTCTAGTGCGATGCCAGCAACCGCGGCCTAGGTGTCGTACTTTCCCAGATTGACAAAAACAACGAGGAGCATCCGCGCTGTACCTCAGTCGGAAATTGCCACCGCGAGAGGAAGGGTACAGCATGTCTGAAAAGGAATGCCTATGCATGGTATGGGCCATTCCGAAGCTCTCTTGCTAACTCCAAGGTACAAAATTCATAGTTGAGACCGATCATTGTCCTTTGTCTTGGCTGAAGCAAATGTCGGGCAAGAATGGCCGACTCCTGAGATAGAGCCTCATACTGCAGGAGCATAACTTCGATGTAAAATACAAAAAGGGAAGCGAGAACGGAAATGCAGATTGTTTGAGCAAAGGTTTCTAAGCTACGAGGCGTTAAAAAAAAAGAAGCCTCTCAGAACTCTCGTTCAGTTTTGTGTTGTATTTTGTCCATATGTTGCCGAGGGCCGAATACTAGGTCAGTGAGGACCAGGATGGGGTAAAATTCTGTAAACGACGTCTGGCAGTCGTTCGTCGCTTGGGCACCACCAACCAGGGGTTTCCGCGAATGCGTGCGTGCAAAGCGAGCGCGAGTGTTGTGCTTTGTGTTGGCCTTCTTCCGACCCTGCATCTGGGGACGCAGCCTCGGCGAAGGACTTCAACCGGGGGAGGAGCCTGTTACGTTCCGAGTAGCTGGTGGCTGTGAACACTCGAATACTTGAACACTGTGCTGCGAGCGTGCCAGCAGACCCTCCGCGGAACGGGGTGCCAGCGAGGGCGCGGTGCTCTCATTAGGAAGGAGAGCGTCGTGCTCGGACTTGACATGTTTATGAGGGTCACGAAGAGCGACCGTCACCTTCTCTTCTCCCCGCATAGGAACTCCGGGGTGGCCCCGGCTCGGCCACCCACAGACCATCGCTTCCGGGAACCGCGGCTGGGTCACGTGACCACGTTGTGCGGAGTGCGGCCAGCAGCGGTGAATAGGAGTCTTCCTCCAGCAGCAGACGAGAATGGCTGCTCGGGGAGCCCGCTACCTTTTAAGGGCCTGGGGCCCTCTTCGTTTCTTTAGGTCGCTTTTATTTAAATAAAGACCCGTTTTAAACCTTCACAGAGTCCGTAGCCCGTACCTCGCAATAAGACCAACACGAGAAAACGGTTAAGCCGATATAGCAATCGGCTGTAGGTGTCCAGGAGGCGGCGTTGACAGAGGTCGCAAGCTTCTAAATAACGCTGGAGGCAGCGGCAGAGTCCAGGCCAGAAGAATCGCCGGCGCCCGCAGTCGTATGTGCGTGAGAGGTCAAGATGACCAGCTGTAGGGGCGTCATGCATTTGTTCGAGAACGGCAGAGCGTAGGTGTTAGCGAATGACCAGCAAGTGCTCAGCGCCATCAGGTCGCATGTTGCGGCGGTACACCATGTTCTCATGAAGGAATTGGAACAGGGCAAGGAGAAGAGTCACGGCTGCCTGTGCGGAGGCGGTCGATCACAGAACTGAGGGTTGGGTCCAAGCGCTGTTCGTCGGCTAAAAGGGAAAAGTCGGACATAGAGAAGACACAGGAGTCGGACTCATGGTCTGTAGGGGAAGAGGGATCGACGAGATAACGGGACCGACAGTCTGCATCCTGGTAGAGCAAACCGGATTTGTGTAAAAGGAAAAGGTTATTTCTGCAAGTGCAGTGTCCAGCGGCCGAGGCGGCCAGCAGGATCCTTGAGGGAAGAGAGCCAACATATTGCGTGGTGGTCAGTAATAACAGTGAACGGTCGGCCAAACAAGCAGGGTCGGAATTTTGCAATAGCCTAAACGAGAGCCAGGCGCTCCCGTTCCGTAATAGAATAGGTCTGTTCCGCTGAAGACAGTAGACTACTGGCGTAGGCAGTCACGCAGTGTTCGCCGCGGTGTAGCTGTGCAAGAATGGCACCAATCTCGTGGCCACGACGTCGGTGCGAAGTTTCATCGGGGCAGAAGGGTTGAAATGGGCCAACATAGGGGGACTGGTGAGAACAGCGATGAGGGAAGAGAATGCGTTAGCCTGCTCTAGTCCCCAAGAGAAAGGAACGCCTTTCTTCAGCCGATTGGTGAGAGGGCGAGCAATGACGGCAACGTTCGGGACGAACCGGTGAAAATAAGTGCACAGTCCTATAAAACTGCGGACATCAAGGGGTGAACGCGGAGACGGAAAATCACTGACAGCGCGAACTTTGTCGGGATTTGGTTGCGCGTCGGTGGCATTCACCAAATGGGCAAGCACCTTATGTTTGTGGTGACCAAAACTGCATTTATTTGAGTTGAGTTGAAGTCCAGCAAGGCGGAAAAGTGCCAAGATGGATGAAAGGCGACAGAGGTGGCTTTCGAACAATGGAGAGAAGACAATCGCATCATCCACGTAACAATGACATGTCATACATTTGAAGTCGCTGAGTAAGGAGTTCATCATCCGTTCAAACGTGGCATGGCCGTTACATTGTTAAAAAGGCATAACCTTAAATTGGTAAGGCGATCGGGTGTGACGAAAGCTGTCGTCTCGCAGTCTTGTTCGCCTGCAGAGATTTGCCAGTAGCCGCTACGAAGGTCGATGAAGGTAAAGTAGCAGGCTCCATGTAAACAATCCAAGGCATCTTCTATTCGCGGAAGCGGGTTAAACATCCTTCCTTGTAATCTTGTTGGGATTTCGATAGTGGACTCAAAAGCGCCAAGTGTTGCCTTTTTTTCTATCGATAACAACAGGAGATGCCCAGGGGCTGTTCGAAGGTTCGATTATATTGTTGGCCAATATCTTGTCGACCGCCTGCTGGATGACTTGGCGCCCAGAAAGGGACACACAATGAGGCCTCCGATGTTCAGCACTTGCATCGCCGGTGTCAATGCGGTGAGTCACAACTGATGTCTGGCCCAGAGAACCGGCGGTCAAGTAAAAAATGTCGGTGAAGGACAACAAAAGGTTGTGCCGGTCCTGAGCATGTTCAGGGCTGAGGCCGGAGGCAATCATCGCAGAAATAGGGTCGGTAATTGTGGTGGGGAATACGGGTGTTGGAAGGACGCTTGAAGGTGAACCATGAGTGAGTGCACAACCATGAGTGCAAGGTAAAAGTCTGTGAGCATTTCTCGTGTAAATATGAACCTACATTTGTAAGCATTTGCAGCATCGTAGGATGCAGGCTAAGGTCGCTCAAGAGTTAAAGATTTTTGCTGCTGCTGGACGGCATATTCTGTGCTGGCTGTCAGCTCTGTATACGGAGTATCTACGTAGCTCGAGTAAAGAGTAGAATAGGTTAAATGGCGTGATAATATTCGCTAAAGCTGTCGTTTTAACTCCTGTAAAATATTTTGTGTTTAAGAAGAGACGTGCGATAACATTACCATGTTTTTATCTTCTGTGACCTAAACCTGGATGTAATCAAATTACAGTGGACTGAAAACTTGGCAAACAAATATATGAGACGCGAGCATATAGGAAAACAGTTCAGTTAAAGTGGGGCACAACTGGGAAAGTGGCATGCGGTTTTCAGGATTTAAGGCCGTATTGTGAATTCCGTCGCCGGGTACACAAACGGACGTCTTCGCATGCAAATAACTTCTCAATATGCATTTTCGAGTTCCTCTTCAATGCGCCGCGGCGAACTAGACGTCTAGTTGGCTACTTCGAAGGGAACGCTAAGAACTGCTGTGAGTAGCACACACTTGCAACGAATAGTAACCTCATTTTGAATTCTTAAGAATCGCGTGTGTCGTGTGTCGTAAATGCCCACGTGTTCGGAATATCTGTGGCCAAACGCAAAATGCAAATGCGGGCTGCTATCGCACAATGTAAAATAGATTACCTTGTAGCTCACGTTCAGAAATTTGATTTTTCTAGTTGACAATCCTGGGCAGTGCCACTTTGTTTCGAAAGGTTGCTAAAATATCTGTACAGTGCAGGTGGCAGATTAGCTGAACCTGCTAAGGAAAGCTCTGTATTTTCTTAGTACGACAAGAGAAAAATAAATTGATGAATCCAAACTTGTCTTTTTCTGCTCCAGCGTGCGGATTACCTTTATAAAAATGAATATTGGATTTCTGATGCCACTAGAGCATAACCATGATGAGTCATGAAAGATTAATCATGAAAGCAACACCTGTTGTATTCTTGCATTATACCGATATCCTAAACTGTTGATGGGTTTTTGCACCCGGTTTTCAGCATCATACTGACATCATAAAATCCTGACACTTTTCTAATGTAAAAAATTGCCTGAAGTCGTGATGCATGAAGACATCAGAGCAATATAGTTTTAAAGCATCACTTGCACATTGTTTTTGATTGCCTGCGTAGTACTAACGCACATTAGCTAAAAAAACTTTGCAGTTGCCTCGCCGGGGTAGCGCAGTGGTTACGGCGCTCGACTACTCTGCCCAAGGACGCGGAATGAATCCCGGCCTCGGCGGCTGCTTTTCGATGGAGGCGAAAAGCAAGGTGCCCGTGTGCTGTTCGATGTCAGTGTCAGGCTAAAGAATCCCAGGTGGTCGAAATTCCGGAGTCCTCCTCTACGGCGTCTCTCATAGCCTGAGTCGCATTGGGACGTTAAACCCCAAAACCAAACCAAAACAAACAATTTTACGGTTAAATCTCTTAGTTATTGCCTGCCAGAGACGGTGCAGATGACGCCAGATGATTTTTTTTTTTACAAAACTCCCACTAGTATCAGCTCACCATCAACATTTGATGGGGTGTTTTCTATTGGGTATACATAAGCAAAAGTGCGGGATATGAAAATGGTTGGATCCGGGAAGTGCATCGGGGTAGCATGCATTTCTGCTTGATTTATTGCTGTATTCTCGACGTTCTTACTACTTGCTACTTTAATAGGGTTGATTTAAGCTGTTTACTGATCCGTTCCAACTTTGAGAGAAAGTGAACAATGTGTATGTTTACGGTGCGCTGAATAGAGCATTACTGTAGCATCTGAGTATTGTTACAAAGAAAATACAAGAAATGCCATTCGATGAATTTTTTATTTCACCAAAGCACTAGTTAAAATATGTAATAATTCACACAGGAATGCATCCAAAATATTTCATTTATACGTCACAAGTATTGAGAATGACCGCAAAAAAAAATAATCATGAAATCCTAGTCAGAATGGAGGTGGCCAATTTTCATCACCAATGCATCAAAAACTAAAGTCAGAAGTCACCAGAAATACCCGATGAGTGTTATGTCTACGATCATTGACTTTAAGACAGTAGCTCATTGCACATTTTTGTAAGAGGAATGTCGCTGATTTAGCCGAGGATTGCACTAGAATTTAACAACGCAGCTATTTTGCTTGGGACCATCGAAGCCAAAAATACTGATCTGCATGGAAGGTTACAAGAAATAAACGGCACCTGAAATGTTTGCACATTCATGGTAGTAAGTTCGCTTATTGATGGAGCATAATCTCTATCAAACCGTTTGAGACAAATTAATGCCGACCCACATAGAGCGATTTTCCCACGGCAAAGCTTGCGTACATCCGCGCGGCGGCGTGTCGCAGGACGCCAGCGGCCGTTCGCCGCCGTAGAGTCGGGCCAGATATTCTCGCCCGCTGCCGGGTGATCAGCCGCTGTTTGTCGCAACCTCCATGCGATGACAACACTTGCTGCACCACCGCCACTCCACGCCACGAAAAACATCAGGAAAGTGTGCTAAATTTCGTTGGTGTGGTAAATAGTAAGCCGAGTGTCAAAACTGAATTCTTGACGGCTGCTGAGCCGTATCAGGTCTCCGGTAAAAGTGACAGGTACGCTACGAGCAAGTCTCTGTTCACAGCCAGCTGCCGCCGTTGAGCCGCGGCTGCTGCAGTCCGCCTGCACGCGACCTCTGCTAAAAAGTGCAGCCGAAATTATTCATAGCTTGATTCTATTTTTGGAGAATGGGATTGATAGTTAGACAATTCTGCCAATAGGCCTTTTACTATAGCACAAACGTATTTCGTAGCGCCGTCTCATGTGCGATCGATGTGAAACAAAAAAGGGCTAGCGATAAGTAGGGACCAGCGTATGGCCAAAGCACTGTCGTCCGCAGCACTAGCATGCGGCCCCGTATTGGTCAGGTCATGTGATAAGATGTTGTAAGCGTTGCGAGTTTGCCTACTTTCATAATGTAGCTGAAGTGGGACCTTTTTTGACGTTCTGCTCGTTCTGACGTTCTGACAACACTCGCTCAAATCTTGCTGCAAAGAGAGACGCGCCTCCAGTACGCTGCTGCTGCGTCGTCGGACGTGCTCGGAGGCTGTATACAAGCGCTGCCTGGAGCCGCTTTAGACACTGCCTACTTTATGTGTTGCTTTTAAAAGTCATTTAGTGTGAAAAGTTTTTTTGTTGAAGCGGACCAGCTCGTGCATTTTCTCACTCGGGCGCCGAAGCCGCCAGTTTTTTTGCAGCATGTGGTACGGCACGGCATCGGTGCGTAGGAGTTCCACCGTGCCGCATGAAGGTCGCAGAGAAAGTTCACTCCGTATGGGTGGTCCTTTACACAGGCTACACCAGGTGTGACGAAAAATGGTTTGAAAACAAGATGTATTGATTCATTCATCTTTGTATGACTACTTATACATATGTACTAGTCGACTTTGGTTTTGTCGATATAATGAATAAGTGTACTAAGGAAGGATATTTACGCACTAAGTAAAACATCGACCACATTGCCGTCCGTGCACAAAACACTCTTTATCAGAAATGATTAGAATGAAACTACCATATCATTATTTCGTGGCTCTTTCAAACATTACTGAAGCGCGTAAATGAAGGATTTTCTTGATGCGACTCGTGGAGAGACCTCGAAGAGTAACATCAAGGAAATCCTGAAACTGCCACAGTGTGAATCGGCGCATTCCGCAGAAAACGAGGTTGACCATATGTTAAAGTGGCTTCAGAAAATGTTTACCATTTCCTGATAACAAAGGAAACCTTTGCCAGTTACCTCGGATATTATCTACTGCTGGTCCATGTTTGAAGCAATAAACATGCAGCGCATTTCACTCATATTGGGAGGCCTCTCCAAGAGTCCATTGCCTTTCCTTTTTTAGATGTCGAGTCTCCAAAACAGTTATTTCTTCAATATATTTATCTCATGTAGAGAGTATGTCTTCGTGGTTCTGAAACCGCACCAGCGCTGTGCCGGCAAAAAATACCACGTCTGAGAGTTGCAGGGCCGAATCCCAGTTTTCTCTGTGGAAAACATTTTTTTAAAACACGAAAATACTGTTAATTGTTCAGAAAATATTAAGGGCGGAGAATTAATCAATTTCTGACATACTTAACCTTTGTTATGACAATTTCAGAGACAATCATTGCAGTATAAATGATCAGTGGCTTATCTTCAAGGACATTTTTTTATGTTGTATTAAGCACTTTGTGCCAAATATATACAAACAGTCTCGAAACCGCAATGCTTCGATTATTAGAAAGACGTTTAATTTGCAGCGTATATTAAAACGCACAAAGAAAGGGCAAAATCACCCGACTCTTCCTTAGCCCCAGTTATTGAAAAAGTTTCAGAACAATCAAAGCAGCAGATTTTAATCGACAAAAAATTTGGTGCCCAGCTCCCATCATTTATTAATACATCACCTAAAAAATTGTAGATTGATTACTCCCAGTTTTTGCTCTACTGACATGTTTGTTTTGATGGAAGATGTGTGCGGGATGATTATGCGCCCTGCTTTGCGTTTAATACCTACTTTAAAACTGTTTTCACCAAGGATAATGGTTATCTCCCTGTATATCCCTGTATAACATATAATTGTGAGAAATCTGTTAACCCGCACATTGTTAACGCTATTCACCAATTCTGTCAACTCCGCCATCACCGGTGTAATTGTGCTGCAGAAGAAGCTTTCCGATTTCAAAAAGCTCGATTTATATCGATAGTGACTCAGTTCTCCTATACACTTGGTGTGTGTGTGTTTGGGTATGTGTGTATGTGTGTGGGCGTGCGTGCATGCGTGTGTGCGCATTTGTGTGTGTGCGCGTGCGTATGTGTGTGTGTGCGTCAGCGCCTGAAATGCGCCATGCGCCAAAATCGATAGTAATGTTCTGAAGATGCCTGGGAAGAATGATGCGGTGGTAGTATTGAACTTAAGTGGAATGTAGCGGTGCACAGATTCTACTGGCAGATTTTTACAATGTAATGGAAATGAAGGAAAATGTGTTGGTGGCATGTGCAAGGGGAGGCTACACGGCATGCCTATATTATATAGTGCTGCTTTAAAGAGGATAAGCTGGTAAGACGACTGAAGCACAATATGGTCATCATCATCATCATCATCATCATCATCATCAGCCTGACTATACCCACTGCAGGGCGAAGGCCTCTCCCATATTTCTTCACTTAACCCGGTTCTGTGCTAGCTGCATCCACTTAACCCCTGCGAACTTCCTAACCTCACCTGCCCACCAAATTTTCTGCCGCCCCCTGCTACGCTTTCCTTCCCTTGGAAACCAGTTTGTTACCCCATGCAACCATCGGTTATCCTCTCTTCACACTACATGTCCTGCCCATGCCTATTTCTTCTTGATTTCCACTAGGATGTCAGTATCTTCCGTTATTTCTCTGATCCACTCTGCACGTTTCCTATCTCTTAATGTTACCCCTACCATGTTGTTTTGTTCCATAGCTCTCTTGGTTGTCCTTAACTTAGGTAGAACCCTCTTGTTTAGCCTCCACGTTTTAGCCTCATAGGTGAGTACAGGTAAGATGGTAAGCGGTAGTAATTGTGAATGAAGCAATGTTTAAAGATGCCATTTCGCAGTTTGATATTAAGGCGGACGCCTTTAGGCGCTCTACTCGCGGTGACCGTCCGTCTGTTACATTGAAAGGTTGGAAGAAGAAGAAGAAGGAGAAGACGAAAAAGAAGACGAAGAACGTGATAGCTGGCAGCTAACGTCGATGTGCACTAACTGGACGCAGGGCTTCCTGACATTACGTTTGGCAGGAGCTGCCAACTGAGACCAATCCATTCATATGGGAGGGTGATATCAGAAACAGTCTGCCGAGACACTGCATTCACGTTATTCCTAGACCACGCTGGCACGTTCATACGGCTGGCTTAAAGCCGGGCTTTATATGTTGGCTGGTAGCGTACGGTATCACGTCATCGCGAAGGTGGGAGTGAAAACAAGGAGAAACAGATGCCGTAATGGAGGGCTTCAGACCACCGCGTGATAGAGGCTTTCACCTCATTGGAGTTTTGTGATCCGAAATCTGACTACGCGATTTTGTCCGGTGAAAGGAAATTATTAGCACACAAGACATCAAACATAATTCCCGTTCTAAAAGAGGCTGAGATCAGGAACACCTTCGATTGGCAGGCAAGTGTGACATATTTGCAGATACTGTATTGTACTAGGCAGTCTCCAATACGGACAGCTTGTTTCTCGAGCCATTCATGCCTGCCCGTAATGTCGTGAATGCAGTGCTGTAGTAGTTGACTATGTAAAGAGCGACATGTCCACTGAGAATCCTAACTGCAATGCTGTAGAGAAATTCTTTTTCAAAGTTTGATAAATGATACATCGCCACTTGTAAACACAAGGATTGTTTAACTTTGTGGTGTATCCACTGATATAAAGCAATAAAGTGGAGGGAAACGTTTTAAGTATAGCCGTTAATTAAAGCCCCGCCGAGGTGGTGCAGTGGTAAGACGCCTGACTACTCTGCTGGAGTACCCGGGTTCGAACCCGACCTCAGCGGTTGTGTTTCGATGGAGGCGAAACGGAGTGGCGTCCGTGTGCTGTGCGATGTCAGTGCTCGTTAAAAAAACCCCAGGTGGTCGAAATTTCTGGAGACCTCTACTACGGCGTCTCTCATAGCCTTAGTCGCTTTGGGACATTAAACCCCACAAACCAAACCAAACTGTTAATTAAACATAATATCATTCACAACTTCTGCCGTATACCTAGCTCAAGCGCGGAAATGTCACCGTATTCGTTTTGCATACTTCCTCTCCTGCGAAACAAAATATCTGCCCCTCATAGTTAACTCATCAACAAAAGTTCTCAACCTTGGAGGACGATTGTGAAAGCGCTCGGGAAGATGCGACGATATCGCACATAATGGGCAGTCAAGTTCCGAGTTTGCCATTTTGCGCCCCTTAATTGTTTTCTGTATACACAGACGAAGAACGTAATGCCCTTTCCAATACTTTCCCAAGTACAGAGTAGTAGCATGGGCATCTCTGACGTATCTCTCTTCGCTGGATCTCACGTGACGCTAAATAAGCGTTTGAGCAGGGGTGATATCTAACAAAATTTAGTTGCTTTACCGCATTGGCTTTATTAGAAAATAAACTAAACAAACATCACCGTTCCTTAATTACTCTGGCGTCATTTTTACCTTATATCGAAGACAGGTAACGTTTTTTCTCAATTGAAGTGAAAGATGAACGCACTAAAAAGGCCCTTGTAGTCTTATCTGCACTAACTGGCTGTCAGACTTCTCTCATGTCTCATCGGGAAAGATTGTTTGCCCAGCTCTAGAGCAATCTTCCAATAGGACGTTATAGGCCTCAGGGAGGTTAGGAGGCCGAATGAGACATATATATATATACTGTACTGAAGGATGGGCATGTACTGTGTCATCGAGGCTTACCAGAGAGGCGACAACTAGGAGTAGGTTTCCTTGTCAATAAGTATATAGCAGGTAATATAGATGAATTCTATAGCATTAATGAGAGAGTGGCAGTCATCGTAATTAGGCTTAATAAGCGGTATAAACTAAAGGTTGTACAGGCCTATGCACCTACATGTAGTTATGATGACCAGGCACTTGAAAGCTTCTACAAAGGTGTAGAATCGGCAATGCTAAAAGTGAAGACGCAGTACACTGTACTAATGGGCGACTTCAATGCCAAGGTAGGGAAAAAGCAGGCAGGAGACCAGGCAGTAGGTGACTATGGCATTGGTTCTATAGGAATAGCAGGGGGGAGTTACTAGTTGAGTTTGCAGAGCGCAATAACTTAAGAATCATGAATACCTTCTTGAGCAAACGGAAGAACTGGAAATGGACATGGAAAAGTCCTAACCGGGAGACAAAAAATGAAATTAACTTCATAATCTGTTCAACCCCCGCCATTGTGCAAGAAGTACAGGTAATCGGGAAAGTGCGATGCAGTGACCACAGGATGGTGAGGTCCCGAATTTGCCTAAATCTGAAGAAGGAACGCAACAGATTATTGAGAAAGAAACCCATCAACGAATTAGCGGTGAGGGGGAGGGCGGAAGAATTCAGGATCTCGCTACAGAATAGATATTCAGCTCTAACCGAGGATGACGACATGGCCTTAGAAGCAATGAACAAAAATTTCAGAGATATTGTGACATATATGCCCTGCGTCGCTGGAAGCTAAAGAAGACAACGATCAGAGACAGTGACAGAGACGACGACAAAGTGGTAGCAACGTTTAGTGCTAGAAGAAGGTCAACGCTGTTGTGATTCTGAGGACAAACGTCCCTCGTTACACGTCGTATCGACACCAGAGACGCCCGCCCAATTCACAGAAGACCTTATCGAGTCGCCATTTCAGAACGACGCGTCATACAAGATGAAGTGGACAAGATGTTAGCAAAAAACATTATAGAGCCTTCGAGCAGTCCCTGGGTGTCGCCTGTCGTGCTTGTTAAAAAGAAGGGCAATACCTGGAGATTCTGCGGCAATTACCGACACCTCAACAAAATTACAAAGAAAGTCGTTTACCCGCTCCCCAGGATAGATGATGCCCTCGACTGCTTGCACGGTGCCAGCTATTTCTCTTCCATTTATCTTCGTTCCGGTTATTGGCAGATCGCAGTCGACGAATGGGACCGGGAGAAGACCGCCTTTGTCACTCCCGATGGCCTGTATCAATTCAAGGTGATGCCTTTCGGCTTGTGTAATGCGCCCGCAACATTCGAGCGCATGATGGACTCTCTCCTGCGCGGCTTGAAATGGACGACGTGCTTGTGATATCTCGATGACGTCATTGTGTTTTCTTCTACATTCGAGGGCCATCTTCATCGCCTTGATGCCATTCTTGGCGTCTTCCGAAGAGCTGGCCTTCAGCTGAACTCGAAGTAGTGTAGCTTCGGCCGACATGAACTCAAGGTGCTCGGTCACGTGGCCGATGCCCGTGGCGTTCAACCCGATCCAGACAAAATACGTGCTGTAAGTGCATTTCCTACACCCCGTTGTACCAGTGACGTGCGTAGCTTTCTTGGGCTTTGCTCCTATTTTCGGCGGTTTGTACCTAAATTTGCTGAGACGGCTCGTCCACTCACCAATCTTTTGAAAAACGACGCTGCATTTTGATGGGACCAAGAACAATCCGAAGCCTTTTCTGCGCTCATTGCAGCCCTCACCAACCCACCCGTCCTGGCACACTTCAATCTTTCGGCACCAACAGAGGTACGCACCGACGCCAGTGGTCACGGTATTGGTGCCATACTCGCCCAGCAGCAGATGGGTCGCACTCGCGTCATTGCTTATGCCAGTCGCCTCCTTTCTGCGGCTGAACGGAATTACTCAATCACAGAACGTGAGTGCTTAGCCCTCGTGTGGGCCATTACAAAGTTGCGCCCTTATTTGTTTGGCCGCCCGTTCTCCGTCATCACCGACCACCATGCCTTATGCTGGCTTTCTACGCTGAAGGACCCTACTGGTCGCCTGGGTCGTTGGGCCCTCCGCCTTCAGGAATACACTTTTTCCGTCGTCCACAAGTCTGGCCGGCTGCACGCTGACGCCGATTGCCTGTCCCGCAATCCGGTAGATCCCCCACCTGCGAGCGAGTGCGACGATGACACATATGTGTTGACCATCTCTGACCTTTCAAACATTCGCCATGAACAGCGCCTAGATCCCAAGTTTTGCAGCATAATCAATCGCCTCAGCACAGATCACCTTGATGCTACCCTTGCTCTGTTTATGCTCAACAACGGCACCTTATACCGACGGAATATGCGACCAGATGGCGCCGAGCTTCTGCTCGTAGTCCCCGAACACCTGCGTACCACCGTTCTTCAACAGCTGCACGACGCACCCACAGCGGGTCATCTTGGCGTATCTCGTACGTACGATAGCGTCCGCCGTCACTCCTTTTGGCTAGGCCTCTATCGCTCTGTTCGACGTTACGTTGCTTGTTGTGACCGGTGTCAGGGACGGAAGAAGCCCTCGGCTATGCCTGCTGGATCCCTGCAGCCGATCGACATCCCAGTAGACCCGTTTTCCCGAGTTGGCCTTGACCTCCTAGGGCCTTTCCCACT
>JAJIZL010060664.1:0-15763 GCA_023969395.1 Amblyomma maculatum
TGTGTGTGTGTGTGTGTGTGTGTGTGTGTGTGTGTGTCGGTTGTTGTTATAGGAGGTAAAAATTGGAAAACAAGGGTGACTGACTTTAGAGTAATTTTAGTCCGAGGAGTATATATCCTGCACCAGCCGACATCAGATAAGGTACAGAAGGCGTTGGTTACTTCGACAATTAAATAGTTGCGTTAATTAGCCTTTTATTTTCAATCTACGAGGTACGTTAGGTTGAGAATGCGAACTCGCGAGGTCCATATTGTACAGCCGCGATAAAAGATTTCCAAAACAAAGTTGTATCAGGCGCTCGGCCCGCAAATGCGACCCTGAGAGGTGATTTCATTCAATAAAAAAGCGGTGGCGTAGATCGCTCCGCCAATGTGCGCTTTCAGGCAGGACTACAAGCGCTATTACTGCGCGCCGTTGCAGCCAGCAGCGAGGCCGCGCTGAAACGAAACTGACGACCAATCGCCATGCGCCCCTCTGGCTCTCAGGCAATTCCAGCAGAATTAAGAAACTGTCAAGATGGAGCGATCTGCATCACAGGCGCTGTGATAGTGTGTGAAATTGCCTATTAGACATTTGTGGGCATGGTAATATGCGCCGCAATTCTTTGGAAATATTTGTTTCTGCCTCTACACTATTTGGAGGACAAGCTACATTTCTGCAAACACAACATAACCCATAAACTAAATTTTCAAATGTTTAATAATGTAAATAGCTAATGAATCAAATACTTGAAGTAATCTGGGACCTACCTGGTGTAGACCGCAGCTCCAACTATTGCCACGAACTATTCAAATCTTTATATATTCGTTTTCGACAGCCGCAGGCATGCGGCCTTACCCCCCCGGTTTTAGCGCACGGATCGATTATGTACTCTTTGTTTGTTCATGCATCTTGTCGCGAGACGTGACTTTATTACTTCTTTTGTTGTAGAAGATGCTTCGAGATTTATCTCGAAATATTACAGCCACGCGCGTTTGTTCCTATAATGTTCCACGGTATGCTAGTCATCGTTTGAGGTTTTAACTCCATCTTTTTTCGCCGCCTTTAAATCGAGCGCTGATGCGTGAAACGGGAATCGTTTGTTCGACAACCAGCCAGCCCATTAGCTCTTATCGCTGCCACCGAATCGATTAGTTCTTTTGCTGGCGCACGTCAGCCCAAGGCGTTTCTTTAGAGCACTCCCAGACACATTCGTTTGTTGTCGACGGCCTTATCAACACTATGTAACACCTGGTGGAGGTGCTGCCCTTCATGTTCCTGTTCCCTCCTTCAAGCCAAGATCACAGCCCAGTTCCTATCGCACTGGAGGACGAACCAAAATGCCACCGAACCACCCGCTGGCGTCCAGGGATCCAACCTGAACAAGGTTTTTCGCCGATCCCGGAATGCGTCAACATTGATAATGGCCCAGTTTACACTACCGGTTTTCTTCGTGCAGCCTCGGCAGCCCCCTACCTTTCAAAGACTGCCCACTGAAGATGCGGAGGACAGAATAGACCTCTCCAACCGCGTGGCGAAATTCAATTGCTGGAACGATGCTGGAAACAGGCAAGTCTACTCTGCTCTTCAAAGACCTGCCCGAATCTGGTTCGAAAATAATAAGACTTTTTTAGATGACTATAAGACATTCAAAGCGAAGTTTTTGATGGCATTCGCAAGTTGCGTTCTAAACAAAGAGCCCAGGCCCTCCTCCAGTCATGAATTGCACTTCCAAATGAGCCTGTCCTACCTTACGTGGAGGAGATGAAGCGTCCCTTCCTCCGCCGCGTCGTTCCGTGCATCACAGAGGAAACCAAAGTCAGCGTTTGGTGTGAAAGGTCAGCTATTTATGGGTCTTCCTCGCCAGCCGCCAGAGACTAAGGCGGAGTTATGCCAAGAAGCCGCGATATCGAAAAGACCATGGAAGCAAGGATGCGCCTCTAAACCAGCCTCTTCAAATGCTTTCCGCAAACTACTGCGATACCATCGCTACAAGCGGAGATAGCATCCTTCAAGTCGTTCTTTAGAACTGCGCCGAATCATGCCATCTCAAACGCCGCTTTAGGTTGCGTCGCTCATGGATTTCATCCATCAGGCAGACTAGCAGGCCTTGCGCGTTCCCCAAGCGATAGCTCCAACTGCTGCAAAGCAAGAACACACAGCTATGAAATCAGTTTTCGCGTAACGCCGTCCTGTGTTCAGACGAACTGCGACAGCCCCCCCCCCCTTCGTCAAGAAAAAGCCGTTCCTAAATGACGCGCTTTGGCCCCCGCCCGCCAAGTTAAATGCGACACCTGGAGGACCTCAAACAGTGCCAAATCTGCTTTCTCTATGGTGAGGTTAGACACATCCTTTGCCATTGCCCCCACCGACGAATCAATCCCCGAGGTCTCAGAATCGGCCGAGTGGTTTGGGCGTCCGTCTCGGCTACGGGAGGTGGTCAGTTCGGAACCCGCCGCCGGACATCCACCGGTAAAATGAGTACAAGGGTCCCCCGGCCCGGCGCCCGACTCTCTCAGGGGTGTGCGTTTGGAAGAGGCTCTGCTAACCCTGCTGGGCTCCTTCGAGGGCTTAAAGTTTCGACCGAACTAATTACCTGCAAAGGTCGGGTTGACAAAAAAAGGGCCACATAATGGCGTTTGCCGCGCAAGGGGGACTAATTGTTGTCCGATGGCGGAACGGATCACTGCCATATGGGAGCAACTATTTGAGACCTATGACCCCTTTCCCAAACATTTCACCCCAAATAGCCGAGCACCAGGCCGGGGGAAAGCTTGTAACCATTGAAAAGCCGGTGGGTACCCGGCGGCACCAGGGATCGAACCTGGTACCTCTCGAACACGATACGGATGCCCTACCACAAGGCCATGCTTCGGTCAGCGCCGCAGCGGATGCGACGAGAGGCGCATCACATGTTTTAATTAAATATCCTAGACGGAGACTTAAAAATGCCGTCTCGATCTCAGTGTAGTCGCCTGCGTGGACAGCACAGAGATCGAAACCACCCAAGGGAACAAGTTAATCATGGAACGAGCGCTGGGCATCGCAAGAGGTATCGCCCATATCCGAGGAGAGACAAGCTCAGGTGCTGGTGACGAACTTCATCGAAGAATGCCGGCACCTTAACAACGGCACGACGATCAAGTTACTGGACGAGCTGTCAGACCACCTAGAAGTATTATCCCTCCCCTCCCAGGCCGCAGAAGATTCACCCAACCGAGGAGACCAGCACAAATTCGACATCCACCCAGCACAGCCCCGAAGGAGGCAAGACGAGATTAGCTCTTTTGATAAAAGCTATAGTGAGTGTTTTCTGTCATCCTCAAAGGTGCGACAGAGTCTGTTGGGAAAGCACCGCATTATTACAAAGGAATACTCCTGACCTCTTCATCAAAGCCCATTTTTGTATTATCCCGAGAACGGCAGGCCATATGCCATCAAATGCTTCGTAATGACGTGGTCCAGCCATTGAAGAGCCCCTGGATGGCATCAGTCATTTTGTTGAACAAAGACGGCACACTTCGCTTCTGCGCCGATTATACCGTGGCTTAATAGCGTAACGAAGAAGGATGTCTAACCACTCCCCTGCATCGACGACACACTGGATCGGCTTTGCAATATTAATTACATTTCGTCATCGTCAATGCACCTAAAAACAAGGTACTGGCAAATTGAGGTCGACGACAGAGACCGCGAGAAGATCGCATTCATCACACCGGACGGCCTCTTCGAGTTCAAGGTAATGCCATTCGGCCTCTGCTGGGCACCCCTTTAATTTGAGCGAGTACAGGCGAGCTTGAAGCGGCACACCTGTGTGGTATTATTACACAAATTCGTTTTCTTCTCTGTGAACTTTTAAGACCAGCTAAAAAGGGTTCGGATAGTGCTGAACGCAATCACATTGCCAGGATTAACGTTGAAGCCAGAGAAATGCCTCTTCGACTACGAGGAACTGAGGTTCCTAGGTCACATCATTAGCAAGTATGGTGTTCCCCAGACCCGCAGATAACAACTGCAATCGCAGTTACCACCGCCTGCCGACAAGAAAGCTGTTCGCAGGCTTCTTCGGCTTTGCGCTTGCTAACGACGATTTGTCAGAAACTTCGCGCATCGCCTAACTGTTGACGGAGCTTACAAAGGCTGGCGGGGCATTTTAATAGGAAGCGCTGCAAACAGAAGCCTTCCACGAACCTAAGCGCTACCTACATTCCCGTCCTGTCATAGGACACTTTGATAAGAGCATCGAGACGGAAGCACGCACAGACGGTATCAGTGCGACGTAGGCGCCGTTCTCATTCAAAGAGAGTGCCGGACAGAACCAAGTTTTCGCTTATGCTAGCAGGTCATCTAAACCGCCGAAGAAAATTACTCGACGACCAAGAAGAGGTGCTTCGCGATCACCTGGGTCCCGGGAAGGTACCGTTCGTAACAATACGGTTGACCATTTAAGGTAGTAAGCGATCACCACGCGCTCTGCTGGCTGGTAAATATGAAACACCCCCTCCGATCGCCTTGCCCCATGGAGGCTACGTCTTCAATAATTGGACGTGACTGTTGTCTAAAAGTCGGGCCGCAAGCATTCCGACGCAGCCTGATTATCACGCACTTCCGTAGATGCTCCTCCGAATGATCATGACGATGACGTCTTTTGGGACCGGTAAGCGCCAGCAGTCTCGCACAACAAGAGCTATCAGATCCTTAGTTGAAAGACTTAGCCGATTACTTGGAATGCAGGACCGCTCCCCCTTCTACTGTGTTCAGGCGTCAATTGCCGTCATTAGCCTCAAGCAATGAGGTTTTTGGGAACAACTTTGCTCCCAACAAGACCGCGCAGCTTCTTGTTGCGGCTAAAAGGCTCAGGCAGGAAATTCTTCATGCGTTGCACGATAAGCCAACAGCAAGGCATCTCGGGTTTGCCCGCACGTTGCATTGAATCGAGGAGAAGTGCTACTGGCCGGAACTGCCTGCCAACGTTGCCCATTACGCGAAAACGTACCTTGAGTGTCAGCGTCGCAAGGCGCCGCAGATCAGACCAGCTAGGCTACCGAATTCGATACCACCCCCGACCATGCCCCTTCAACAAACTGAGATGGATCTCCTCGTCCTCTTTCCAACATCGCCCTGCCCAGTGGTACCTTTTCAGAAGACGTTAAACTCTTTGTGGAACAAGTTCTTTTGCGACATGATACCCCAGAAGTGCTCATCACAGATACGTGAACGGCATTTACGGCCGAGCTGACTCAAGTCGTCCCGTAATACAGTCATACAGGCCATCGACGAACCACTGCGTACTATAGTAAGACAGATGCATTTACAGAGCGTCTCAACAAAACGATGGCGAGCATAATTGTTATGCACGTCAACGCTGAACACAAGACATGGAATACCATTCTATACCACGTCATCTTCGCTTATAACACCGCCGTCCAGGAGAAAACCAAGTCGACCCCGTTCAGCCTTGTGTACGGTAGAAAGCCCACGACGACGCTCGACGCAATGCTGCCGCATGTAACTGACGAGGTGAACCCGGACGTCGCCGCCTACTTTGAGCGTGAAAAAGAAGCCCGGCTGCGCATTAAAGACCAGCAAGGCACCGACGCCCGAGCATACAACTTGCGACGACGCGACGCAGAGTCTAGGCCGGGAGACATGGCATGGGTTTTAACGCCGGTACGCCACCGCGGAATTAGTGAAAAGCTCTTGCGGTGGTACTACCGCCCATACAGAATCATATGACGCATCGAAGGGCCTGACTACGACGCCATCGCCGGCGGCACGACTATATCGCAACTGCTCCAGGCGTGCCCAGAAATCATGTTTTATGCGCATGAAACCTTATTACGCACGCTATAGGCCCTAGTTATTATAATTTCTAGCATTTTGTTTACTTTTATGTGTTTAGTTTGTAAGCATAGAGGTGGTGCCTTTTTAATGAAATAGTAAGGCCGCGAACCATTCAATTCTTTGTTCTTTTTAAGCAGCCCCCGGTATGCGGCCATAACACCGCGATCGTAGCGCAAGGATGTATTGCGTAGTCTGTTTATTTATGCTTCTTGTCGTGAGACGCGGCGTTATCGCTTTCTTTGTGGCAGAAGATGCTTCGAGATCTATCTCGAAAGATTCCAGTCCCGCGCGTATGTTTCTACAATGTTCCAGGATATGCTAGCCACGGTTTGAAGTTTTATCTCGATCTTTCCTCGTAGCCTTTAAATCGAGCGCTGGCGCGTTAGACAGGCATGCAGTGTTGGACGACCAGCGCGCAAGTTTGCTGTTATTGCCGCCGCCGAATCTATTAGTTCGTTTGCGGGTGCAAGTAAGCCCAATAAAGAGTTTCTGTAGTGCTCTCCCAGACTCTTCATTTGATGTTATCGGCCTTGTAACCACCCCGTGATATTATAGTACTAGGTAAAAAAAAAGTCTGAAACCAGTTGCCCTTTTTTTAAATTATTGGACCTAAACAAACAGCCAGTATATATGCAGCTTTTTGCACAATTACCGGCGCACTGTAGAATGCTTCACCTCGCAGCTAAAATTACGCCCAAAAATGGCATTTTGTCGTTAGTAATTTTTAATGCCAAATTTGTTGGGGGTGCTTGCCTGATTCGATCAGAACAAGTCGGATGTTCCCATCATATGCGGCGGCGGTGATGCAAGACGAGCCGCAGCCCCAGCGATTGCACTAGCATCGCCACCGCCGCATACGATGGGAACATCGGACTTCTGATCGAATCGGGCAAGCACCCCCAACAAATTTGGTATTAAAAATACTAACGGCAAAGTGTCATTTCTGTGGGAAATTTCAGCAGAGAGGATTAGGTGGTTTAGCTTAGGATTAGGTGGTATGTGTGTATGTGCGTCTGTGTGGGTTTGGGTCTTTTAAACTGCCTAACTGCTTATTTTGTCACATTTAGGCACTCCAAGCACCTCTGGAACTCAGCCTCATTACCCCTTGCGAAAGCGTCCAAAAATCAGTTACGCGGAAGAATACGTGTTTTCTGACGACGAGAACTCTGGTAAGTCACGAGCGTCTTGTTGCCAATATTCGATAATGGGGAAGTTTAAGGGAGTTGTTTTTTTGTTATCTCATGCTCTGACAAATTAGTTTTCGTCTTTCGTTCCGTTAGCTAAAATTTGGAAGTTACCCAACGATTCTGGTACGAGACAGCGTAGTGAATGCTTTGCAACTATGACAACGCCGAGAGCTCCATTTTGCGTGGTTAAAAAATCCAGAACGTTGATTTGATGCGGGATTCTTAGGAGCATTTAGACTGAGAATAGTGTCTTTTCGTGTAAGCTTTATTTCATTGAATGCGTTTGATATACTTATTTGCGCAAATTGAGCTAACTCTGCCTGGCCCACAGCCTGTGCAGTTTTCTAAGCCTCAGACTAACATCAAGATTACGATTCCAGTAATATTCCGCAAATCTCCACACCTCAGGACAAAGCTCTTAGGTGAACAAATGTCTATAAATATCACTGAAATTGCCTTTGTCGGTCGTACGCAAGAACTCCCGTGCAACACACATTTAAATTCCCCTATTCTTTTCCGCAATGCCAGTTACCAGCTCTATCACAGCATTCCTGGCGCTTTCGAGCACAAACCTAGAGGAGTGCTTTAAGCGTTGGTCTCGCTGCCTATGAGGCAACCCTGGGACGTACATTTTACAAATTGTCCTCATTCCCCCCCCCCCCCCCCGCCCTATGTTCAAGCTCGTTTCTGAAGAAGTTCATCCAACTGAAGTTGAACGGAAAGGCATCAAATGAACGAAATTGCCTACCTTGAAATGAATGATAGACCTTGAGAGAACTGAACTATGAAAGTACCTTTTTTTTTTCGTTTTTGTGAGGCCACATTATTCGCTTCGCTTTCTATGATAGCTTATAAGTTAAATGGTTTTTCTTGTATTACATGTAATACCAAAGTGTTTATTGTAAGGATGCCCGACTCCTACACATGTGGAAGGCCAAACAGGGCATGGAACGTCGACTTAAAAGGCAAGGCAGAAACAACAAAAATCTCAGAAGAAGTCTGGCGCGTCATAACAAAGAAATAGAAGATTGCGCCTTAAAACTATGTGAACAAAATTGGACTAACAAATGTGGCGACATGGAAAGGAATATGAACCTCCCATAGACGTGGAATATCCTAAGACATTTAATAGACCCTGAGACGTCCAAAACACAAGCACGAGTCAAAATAGCTAAGGTTAGACACGCATGCGAAGAGCAGGACGATGACATATTCATGAAGAAACTCGTCGAGACATACATAGGGGTCACCGAAATTAGAGAGCTACCCGACTACCAGGGAATTCCAAATGAGAAGTTAAATGCGCCCATCACGAGAGCTGAAGTAAGGGCGGAGATAGCGAAACTAAAAACCAAGTCAGCTGCAGGGCCAGATGGAGTCACGAATAAGATGCTCAGGAATTTAGATGACAACTCGATAGAGGCCCTTACCAGCTACATGCAGAAATGCTGGGAAAAAGGGGCGATCCCACCGCTGTGGAAAGAGGCTATCCGTGATCCTGATCCCAAAACCCGGGAAGCAACCGAAACTGGAAAATCTCCAGCCTATATCGCTCACGTCATGTGTAGGAAAGTTAATGGAACACATAATTCAGACCAGAATTTCAAATTATATGGAGGAAAAAGAGAAATGGCCAAACGAGATGTATGGCTTCAGACCCCATCTGAGCACACAGGACGTCATGCTGCGGCTGCAGCAAGACATAATTAATTCCAGAACCAAAGATGCGAAAGTCATTATGGGACTGGACCTAAAAAGGGCCTTCGACAACGTCAACCACGAAGCCATCTTGGAAGGGCTCCAGCAGGCAGGAATAGGGCTAAAAACTTATCGTTATGCCAGAAATTTCTTAACGGACCGCACGGCGGTTATAACTTTCCAGGAAATACAATCTGGGGTGATCAGGCTAGGTAACAGGGGGACACCTCAGGGATCGGTACTGTCACCCACCCTTTTCAACATGGCCATGAGAGGGCTCCCGAAGGAATTGCGGAAAATTGGGAATTACAACTTAAATTACAGCCTGTACGCGGACGACATCAATCTCTGGATCAACAGAAGGAGCGACGCAGAGATCAATGAAACGCTGCAGGCGGCAGCAGATGTCATCTCTAAGTACGCGGCGGACAGAGGACTTAAATGTTCGCCTGAAAAATCAGAAATCTTCGTGTATAATGACAAGGCACTCAGGAACAAACCTCCCTCTGACCCACAGGTGTACGTGGAAGGAAGGGAGATACCAAAAGTAGAGACAGTACGAATATTGGGACTCCACTTACAAACACACGGAAGGAACACGATCACCATTAAAAAGTTAGAAAACCACGCGACCCAGACATTGAACCTCATCAGGAGGGTCTCACGTAACGGAGGCGGCCTCAAGGAAAAAAACCTCCTGAGATTGGTACAAGCCTTCATCATTAGCAGAGTGGGCTACGCCACGCCATATCTGAACCTAAAGGCAGATGAGAGGAGAAAGATAGACGCGCTCATCAGAAAATGCGTTAAAAAGGCCCTAGGCCTCCCAACATGTACATCGGCGGAGCAGCTACTGGCCCTAGGACAGCACAATACGATTTCAGAAATCACGGAAGCGGTTAAAACCTCGCAACTTGAAAGACTCAGCACGACGCGAGTGGGAAGAGCTACGCTAAGTAACCTTGGAATAGCCACAAACAGGGGGCAAAAAGAAAGGGTTGACATTGACAGGAAAATCAGGGCGCACCTAAGAATCCCTCCCCTACCCAAAAACATGCACCCTGAGTTTAATAGGGAAAGGTGACAGAAAAGGGCGGAAGCGATAGAAACAATATGTCGGAGCAAACCCTCAAATGAAGTTGCCTACGTAAATGCGGCAGGAAACAGAGACAGTCGATACATGACCATAGCGGCGGTAGATGGGGGAGGCACCCTCATCACGGTGGCTACCATACTAGGGAAAGAAACCGAGATAGCGGAGGAAGCTGCGATAGCGATCGCTTGCGTTGGCACCAAAGCTAGATATATTATTAGCGACAGTAAAACTGCAATCCAAAATTTCAGTAGGGAGAGGGTAAACCCCCTCACCACCAAAATTTTAACAAAAGGAGTGATTGATAGGACGATCAACGTCATCTGGACCCCGGCGCACGAATCTGTCAGCGGTAACGAGGCGGCCCACAGTGCAGCTCGAAATCTCTACCTCCGAGCTGTACAGGATGGCTCGGCTCAGGCAGAACATAATAGAGAAGGGCGATTAATCTCGTATCAAGACATTACAGAACACTACAGGCAATGCCGGAGGCGTTTTCCCCCACCAAACACGGCGTTAAATAGAGGTCAGGCAATTTCGTGGAGACGCCTGCAGACTGGAGTATACCCAAACCCAGTACTAAATAAACATATCCGATCGGATTGCGAGGACGATAAATGTAAAAAGTGTGGGGCGAGAGGAACCCTCGACCATATAATTTGGGAGTGCGCTTACTCCCCAGGCAGGGCGCAAAACGTTAGCAGTAGGGAAGCCTGGGAAACCTTATTGCGAAGCTCGGACCCTGAGCTCCAACTCACCGCCGTCCAAATGGCAGCAGAGGCCGCCGCCGAAACCAAACCGACCAGCATCTAATGCGACATCCCGTGCGGCTGGGCCGCTAAGTCCCCTCCCCCTTAAAGGGGGGTGAGACAGAGCGGTCCAGGTGGTGTGGTCCTTCTCTGTTGGACAATAAAAGTTTTGAACAACAACAACATTGTCTGGTAAGCTCCCACGCATACTTATTCTACTTGTTCATTATGGAATGTAAAAAAATGCATTTTCTTGCTTCCTCTCTGCTGCACAGTCCCTCGTTACCCGAACACATCGAGACGTATTTCATGAATCGCTGTATTATTTTTTCTAAACAGATCAAAATATTGCAACAGCACTTTGTTATTTCGCTCGGCAGATCCCACCTTCTCCTTGTCATCGGAAAGCTCAACACGATCAGGCAGAAAAGAAAAGGCCAAGGGCACGGACCTCATCCTGACTACCTATGGCAGACGTCCAGGTGAAGGAAAACTATGCAACTTCTTGACATCGTAGAAACCATGGTTGACGTCTTTCCTGAAACTCAAAGCGTTCCTATGCGCACTGCCTTCCGGATTATATTTAGGTTTTCTATTGTGGACTGTGATCGCGTTTCCGTGACATGATTCGTGCACATGCTATCGCGTGTAAATGGTCATGTTCTATTCATATTCATAACTCCAATGCCAGGCTAACCCTCTATGACTGTTGCCAGCCCAGATGCACACACGGCAGCAGAATGTCATCATCTGCTCTAGTATTAACTCTGCGGCATCTTCGTTTGTAGCCTCTCTTCAGTCTTCCGACGTTTACCCGCCGAGATGATCATCTGCATGGGGGCCTATGCTGCGTTTTTGCTTTTCTCTGTCATACAAGGAGGAGCATATTATGATCAGTAGCCATACATGTTTTCTGGCTTCGATGTTGGCGCAGTGGTGGTGATGGCGCCACCAAAGCGTCCAAGCTCCCACCTCAGACTTTACTGAAACTGGCTAGCACCGATCGCTGTAGTAGATTTTATGAAGGAAATAAAAATTTCTGTTTTCCTTATAAGTGTACATTTTAGCTTGCGAGACACCCGTAGCAATCGTGCAATGACATGAGTATTCATAGCAGTTATCGGTACACTACCCACACCTAACAATAAGGTGGGTTTCGGAAAAGCGCGAGACGCAATAACGGGGACGGAAAAATGTAAGCGCTTCTTGCACTCTAACGCTGCGTGCTATCCCATATGAACCACAGCTACTGAAAGTAAAAGGGTCTTGCGGTGACGAATGTACTGCAAGAATAAAATGCTCGTCCCCTGGATACGCCAGGGCCCTAAAGCTAGCTGGGTTGCGACGCTATTCACACAGTGATGATGGCACGCATGACTGCCAATCAGATTTTTAAACCGGTTCCTAAAAATTATCAAACAACCCCATTACATTAGTTGCAGCAGCCTGTAATGAATGTCTCGACGGAATTGAGGCTGAGAATAGCAGTACCCGCATCAATATACAGCTTTGCTTGCACATCAAAGTGATTTTGTCCCTGTTTTCGAGGGGTGTTGACTCCAATAAAAATCACAATAAATAGTTTATACAACACTGAAGTTTCGTATTTCGCCTTTTTTGCACTATCTAGTGGTTATTCACAGCAGGGAGGTCAAAGCCATGTAAAGATGATGTCATATCAGCTATTTAAATAACCAAAACGCCGTACTCGAAAGCTTTGCAGCACGGAGAAGTCTGCTTTTCGCCCTACAAAATTGGAAGTGAGAGCACGGGGCCACAGGAAGCTCGGCGCGAGCGCTACGTCCGCTGCGGACCTGCTGCAAGCAGTCCGTCGCCCAGTTCTAACGACACGCTTTCTAGTACAAGTACACGCAAGTACACACAAAGTAATACGCTGCAAGCTTCAGTTTTTATTGCAATAGCAATACTGCGTCAGGTTTGGAGCCGTCACGTGGTCCCTGCGGAGGCCACGCTTTACCTTAAACAGCCGAGGAGGAGGAGAAGAAGTAAGAGAAGAAGAAGAAGAAGACTGGTAACTTACGCTCTCGCGTCATTCTCTTAAAGGATGAGCTTAAGTGTCCCCAATAATTGTTGCACCTTACACACATAGGGCGTGATAGGGGAATAATGTAGCAGACAAAAGAGGGTTCCGCCATTGCTATCGCAATTCAATAAGGGTTAACCAGAGTTAAACCACAACAAATTTTTTTTTAATCTTATTATGCGTTCCACAAAGAAGATATGATATTTACTTCGGTATATATGCTAGCGCTTTGGCTGCATGTCTGTAAAAGGTACTAATATTTGCCCAGGCTTTGCATAAGTTTTTATCACCAAGGCGTGATCCATATTACTTTGGCCTGCATTTACGTTGCCATTCACAAACTTTTGCTCCGCTGCTTAGTCCAGGGAAAAGAACTGGCTTTTTGTCAAGTGCGCAGCCAGATAACCTAACAAACAACATAACACGTTATTTATGTTATCGAACATCAGAGAAAGCAGTTAGAATGCAGCACCGTAGTAAACAAATCACACCACGAGGGGACATTACCCTTCGGCTGAGCTTTGTGTGCGCCTCAAGAGCTCATTTTCAGTTCCGTGCAGGAAAAAACGCTCATTTCCTAACGACGTACAAGTTTAGAAATTTACTTGTTGAGCATTTCAAAGACAATTATTGCATTCCATAGTCAGCGCCTTCAAGCTTTTTGTCGGTGTTGCCCACCAGGCTCTCAAAAAATTTATTATTCGGTTTTATTCATTCACTGCACTGAAGATGGCGTTTCCTGCGCTTCTCCTTGAATGGTATTGCTTATTATTGTCAACTGCTTATCATAACGTTTCGGAAGAGCTTAGTGAAACACCCAGCATAGTACTAATGTAGTTGACATTCGTTTTGGTCCAGAATTAGGCATGCGGAAAGAACGACGACTCCGACACCAATAAGCACGTAATACCATTATAACAAAGGGACTGCTGTAAAAGTATGAGCAGTTAGATATTTTCGAGGCTATTCCGCAGCATTTAGAACCTGGGTGCAAAACAAAAATTGTGGACTATCGCTTTTAATTTCATTGCTGTCGACGGTCTACAATAGGTTCCTTGTACTCATAGCACTTGCTGAAACATAGACTCCTATTCATAAAAATGATTTCTTATTCACAAGTATAAGAGCGCCGAGTTGGAGATACCGATGATTTTCGGCTCGGTGTAAAGCTTTAGATTTTCAATGCTGGCAGTCACAAGCGCAGGCAAGACAACAGCGCTTTACACTCTCCTGTTCAGTGGGTGCCTGAAACTTTGCCAAAACATGGACTTGTTAGTCTGCTTAATCTTCATTTAAAAAAAGACAGAAATCTACTCTGTAATTTGATTTACCCCAGGTACTCAAACCACGGGACCAGAAATCTGGTTGGGCCATGACAAGACTAGCAATGTAAATATGTGCATCGCTCATAGAACGACGGCGCCCGAACAACTAGGTTGCCTTGTGGGTATTGTGTTCTGTTTTTGTTTACTCCGTGGCAGTATATATAGGTGTTCGGAGCAAGAGCACTGAGTCATGCGCTTCCTTATCCCAATTGCAGTCAGTTACTTAGAATACAACCATGCTATAGAAATGCACTTACCGGCCACGGGCTCTGACGTGAGCACCCATTTTTCGAGCTTCCCTCGTCCTGACATGCTACCCCGCAGTCCTTTACATAAAGCCAGTACCGGAGTGTGCAAGTCAATAGAACGTGGTCGCCGGGAAAAGCTCCTACAAAACCTGGTCTTTTTTATGAGACAAGTTTGTGACATCCCTGGCCTGCATGAGCATATTGAGTGACCTGGGCGTAAGGTTGGAGCTTTTTTGTGGACCAGAAATGTATAAATTAAACGCAACTGGGACTTGTACAGTGGTATATTGGGGCGAAAAAAGAATGAAATTGAGGCCATCAAGCCTTAACAAGAAAAACTTACGCTCTATATATATTGATAATTTTGTCCCCAATAAAACGAAAGATACCAGGGCAAAGCGCATTCGATTGTTTCGCTTTGAGGTCGGATGTAAATTCTTTGCTGTGGGATGAGACGCACTTTTAAGGAGCAAGTCATCAAACTTACAGATCTGCATTGGTTTTTCTTTCTATTTGTGAACATTATGGGCGGGCGGTAATGAAGTAAGACCTGTATACATATCTCTGATACCAGGATGTCAACCTTCTTGACTAAATAGCACCGCGAAAGGTTGCGGGCGTATCTAATTGCCTTATCTCAACTTTGCTAAAGCTCTGTTCTGCACCACAAAATGGCGCCTGTGACATCGCCTGAACACATTCTATACTTGCGCACAGGGGGCTTTTCGTTTTTCTTTGCATTGTTTCTTATCTTGCAGCTAAGTCTGTTGAATCGCAGCATATTTGTCGCTTCGATTCCGCTTGGGCAGATTGCACCTTTTAGGCTAAGCATCTGCTCTTGGAACTGTCGCTTGCATCTTAGACGTCGCAATTCACCATAGCAATTAAGAACGGCGAGTAACATGCTGCTGCCTTTTTGACACCAGAGGGACATGTAACATTATTTGCATACTCATGCACGGACACAAGTACGTGCACTGCGGGACATTAGGTGCTGAACTAACGCACGACGTCGCTGCCATTATGCAACGACCAGAATTCTCCTGGTTGGAAACAATCTTATGTCAAGACTGCAGAGGCAAGTGGGGGAGCCTCGAGAAAAAGAATTTGGTTGGCAAGAGCATCCTTTCTTGGCCAGACTCTTACTGTGCCGAGCGTCACAGGTGTGCTCAACGCGCACTTTTTAACATTGTGTATTGTCAATACTTATATCAGGCACAAATACACGGCATTCCTCAATATGCGTACACATTAGCTATTCGCGGACCACATTTTATCTTGCATTACAATAGGGTGACGATATGAAAAATTTGATTCATGGTTTGCCCTACTAAAGCCTATAGCGAAGAGAGGATAATCGATGGTCGCTTAGGGTAACAAACTGGATTCCAAGGGAAGGAAAGCGTAGCAGGGGGCGGCAGAAAGTTAGGTGGGCGGATGAGGTTAGGAAGTTTGCAGGGGTCAAGTGGATGCAGCTAGCACAAAACCGGGTTTATTGGAAAAATATGGGAGAGGCCTTCACCCTGCAGCGGGTATAGTAAGGCTGATAATGATGATAATGATAGCCTATACCGGCTATGCGATATTTGGTTTTAA
>JAJIZL010060665.1:5303-17729 GCA_023969395.1 Amblyomma maculatum
TGGCCCATGGCCGGCCATGTATTAGGTAGGGCAGAAGTCGGCCAGCAGCCATGGCCCGAGCTTGTAACCCCGACTGAACGCCGACCTGTTTGGCAACGGTTGCTCGGGCATTTGGCTGCCCACAGTCGGCCGCGTGCCATGTTGGCCGGGAAGCCGGCTAGCACTCACGACCCAATATGCCTGTAGTGGACGCCGATTACCTCCCTGGATCTACTTAACATCTTGTACAAATCCAGTTGTCAGTGAGAACGCGCATACAAAACAAAACCGCGTGGTCGTAGCACGATCATGTGACATTAAATTAGTGATTAGAAGACAGCTTTTTCATTGCCGAGAAAGAAAACGTTGCCGCAAGTTGATCGAATAAATGACCGTTTTCTGCGCGCAGGAACTAAGCGCAGCATCGTATGTTTACCTGGGGAAAGGACCGAATACGATGTGTGCACTTTCTAGATGCAATCCCTCAAAAATGAAAAGTCGGAAGACTGTCGAGTTTGCCATTTTAGTTTCACACGGTGGTAAAAAAAAAGAAAAAATGGCAGCTTTTCGCATAGACTGCGAGCATGGCAAGCCCCCCTATTGCAGCAGTACAGAAAATGTTGTGGATTCCGTACGTTTTTCGCATCACACTTACAGAAAACAAGCGGATTTCATACGTTCGTTACGGAAGTCCTTGCGGAACTTACGGATTTCATGCTGCGGATGCGGATGGTCGTGTGCGGAGAGCATATAGACGTCATGCGATTGATACGGATGTTCTAATAGAGTGTACGGAGCATGTACGGCGATTGCGGACGGATGTGTGCGGAGCATACGGATTCCTCACTGACATGATGCGGTAACTACGGAGTGCGTACGGTTGATGCGGATACTCCGTTCCGCGTAAGCGGAAACCTCGCTGTACAGGCCGGCAAATGCGGAAGAAACGGACTTCACCACAGCTACTCGCTTGAGCCACGTGTCCCGAACGCAGTCGTTGCAAATAATTAATGAGGCTGTTTCGCTCACTTTTTATACATTTATTGAGAGAATCATACGTATATGTATAAGCCATGTAAAGACTAGCTATGGCTCGCGGTGACAATTAAGACGCACCAAAAAATGGCTCGCGCGGCGGTAATAGCAGTTGCAGACGCACTGCAGTCGATCGGTAGCATGAACGATCGCCACGCCTTGGCCGCTATCACTTTGCATGTTATCAGCGTTCATTGAACGCACGGATATGTACCGAAAACAACCGCGAACTTCGGAAGAAAACAATAGCACGGTACTATTCATTCTTCTCCGCAATCCGTTCGCGGGTGATTGTGTCATTGCCGATGTTTGCTTAGAAGCGTTTTTTTGGTGACGCTGCGCAATTGTGATGAGTTGCTTGAGCCTGAAAAGCTGAGTGACCGAAGGGATTTGAAAACAGTGCTACATGTGTTTTAATAGAGGTTCACAAGAATATCAGCATGCATGTGAGCCTTCTGAAAGGGTTCATCTTCTGCAATTTAATTTCATTTATTTTCCCCTGAGGGCATTACATAAGGGGGGAGCAAACTTAATATGCAATGCGAGCAAGAACGGGAAAACATTGGAACAACAAGAAAACAGAAACGAGAGAAATAGTGCATGGCCGGGTTAAACGGAACAATATGAAAAGTAAAAATAACAACATACCATAAGTAAATGATGCCGAAACTGTTATATAAATCTATGTTATATGCATGAAGTATTAAACACGCGAAAAAAGGCAAGACAATGTAAGCGCTGTCTCCTGCCCCCCCACCCCCCCCCGCGCGCCCACAATTCCGCCGACGTCACCATCAATGCCTTCACAAAAGTTGGTCGTTCAGTTTTACCCTGAATGATTTACAATCAGTACATGATACGATGGTGTTTGGCAGGGCGTTCCACATATTGCGTCTGGAAAAATGAAGAATTTAGCGCTAATAACGTGCAACAGTTAATATGTGCAATGCTATGATTTGGTAGCAACTTTACTGGATTAAGTGAGTGATGAGCATTTTGCATTTTGGAGGTGCTAAAATTCTTCAAAAACAAAGTCAATCTTGTTTTAAACAATACTCTGATGCCCCCCAGGTTCTTTATCTTTTGCAAGTCAATTCACAGTTTCATCTCACGTTCATAAGTTTTTGAAAAGTTCGTTTGAAGGCAGGTTGTCTCACACCAATACAGTCAGAATGGCTCTGGATGTTATCACAAAACACAAGTCCGGCTACATAAAACAGGAATCTAACTTTCTTAAGTGAAGGGGGTTCTGAACACATACAGAGCATGAACAAACAGCAACTTTAATGATAGATGAAATGCAACTTGAAGCAAATTTTGATCGCAAAGCTGGCTTGGCTGCTATTTAGTTGTGAAGCCCTGCGAAAGCCGTCCACATATTCATGCTCCAGGGGTTCTTCAAACAGACGTACACATTCTACCTGTGGCACAACTTGATGCTAAGGTGCTGCATGACTTTCTTTGGAAGCTTATTATTGACCTGGAGGCATCTGCTTTTTGAATTAGAGCATTGATATCAGACAATAACTTCATAAATAGGAAAGCTATGTGAATCTTTGCTTAGCCTGCAAGGCAATAGCATTGTGTACCAGCATCCTGCCAATCCCTCATGCCCCCTATTTCTTCTAGTAGACCTAATTTACTTGCTTAAGTGTAGTTTTGTTTAGCTAAGTGTATAACCTTCATTTTGCAGGCACTACTTCAAAATATCTATGGCATATTTATTGCTGGGTACAAGTAAAGAGAAAGCAGCAGCTGGTATTTAGCTACAGTTAGAAGCACCCTGTACCCTGTAGAGTATAATGACAATGTGATTTACAACATGCTCAAGAAAACAGTAACCAGCTTGAACTTTAGAGTAGTTAAATGCACCTTAATACAAAACAGCAAGACACTGAAAATATTCTGTTAGCAGCTAGCAGCAAAGTTTTGCCATCACTGCACTCCCACGTTTATTAACAGTAGCTGCGTCTTAAAAATTGTGGGCCATACTGAGTGACATTTCATCATAATCTAGTCAGAGTGCACTGTACAAAGCATATGCTCACTATGATGGCTCAGTGCTTACAGGGCTTGATATAAACCCAAAGACGAATTCAATCCTAGCCACAGTGGTTGCTTTTCAATGGAGGTGAAAAGAATGGTGCCTGTCTACTGTACAATTCCACTGCACATTTAAAAAAAAAACCACAGATGATTGAAATTGCCATAACCATCAAGAGGGTTTCTAGTTGGGCTAGTTGGTGACTGACATGTTCAAACATTGTTGTGCTTAAGAACAACTGACGTAAAGAACGATGTGAAACACAAAAGTGCAAACTATCAACTGAAATTTTATTGCGATGAACATACATATATAGCATTACACATAACAACATCACAAAAATCGACAGCAAAGTAGCTATTGTCTCAAGGGTGAATGTGATATCTCCTTCACAAAAAAAAAGAAAAAAAACCATTTGTCTCCTTTTCTTTATTTTCCCAAGAATTCCCTTTCTTTTTTCGATAGAGAGACCGAAGGGTCGCTTACACATGTCCCATTCCCGGATTCGATACAGTGGGCCTCCCACAGTTCCCTTGTTAGCTTGTCTTTAGATTTCAGAAGAACTGCCGTCTCATTGAAAAATGGTGCACAATCTTTGCATCTAGCGCAGTGTGGCACCAGACTTCCAGATACACTAATTTGGTTACAGTTGTACCTGTGCTCTCTGAGCCTTTATTTAAGGCATCTTCCCGTTTGCCCCACATATGCACGACCGCATGAGAGCGTGCATATTTTTTTGTGAAGGAGATGTCACGTTCACCCTTGAGACGATAGCTACTTTGCTGACTTGTCGATTTTTGTGATGTTGGTATGTGTAATGCTATATCTGTGTGTTCATCACAATAAAATTTCAGTTGATAGTTTGTGCTCTTGTCTTTCGTGTCGTTCTTTACGTCAGTGTTTCTTAAGAGCAACGATGTTTAAACATTGCCATAACCCATCATGGCAGCATCTCTCATAGACTAAGTCACTTTGGGATGTTAAACCCTATAAGCCAAACTGAGAGTACAAGCAAAGTATTAAATCTTAATCCCGCTCAATAAGGTTTGGCAAATCACATACATATATGCTGTGTCATCAGCTGGAAATTCAATGAGAAGGCATGATGCTGCAATATCATTCAATTTCAATATTGACAGAGCAGTCAGAAGAGACAAAAAGCACTCAGTAATGTGTCTTCGCAGCCTGTGTGTACTATCAATGTAAACCAGTTTCTTACAAAGAAAAATAGTACTAGTACCATCAAAATGATGGCTTCTGCTGACAGGCTAGGTGTGCAGTTGGCATGACCAAGAAGACATGCTCCATCAATATGTGTGTAGCTGTAGCAGTAAGTGGATTAGCTAGCATGGCAATAATGAGGTCTTTCACTTATCTCTCAAAAGAATGAAGTGTTGAGCTACAGCTGTTGTAGCATTATCAGCTTCTCCGCCACCTTATTTGGCACCCATTTTGCACCAGTTATCATTTTAATGAGCCTGCCACTCCCATTCTCAAAAACAAAAACACTATGTCCCCACAGATATCCAAAGTTTCTAATAGCTGCTACGAGGTGAAGCAATTGATGCAGATTGAATATCATCATTTGCCGGTTATAGAGTCTTCATCCAACAAACTCCTGTAGCAAGTGACCTGCACCACAGAAATGAACAAATAAAGCATGTATTAGCCCTGGCAAAACATTCTGTGCAATAAGCAAAACAATTGCAAAGGCAGGAAAGTTGGGTTTGTTCAGCCTGTTGTGATAGGATCTGCTGTATTTGACTGGGTGCCCATTTTATTTCCCTGGGGAATATTATTCATTTTAGCTATATGCTAAAATATGACTATAAAGCATACATTGGCATCTTCATGCACAATCTCACACATGGATTCTGGTTAGTTCAATTGTCCGACAAATATCAAATTTGATACTCTGCATGGATTAACAAATTTTTTATCTCTATTAAAATGAAGTGATACCTTGTTAACTGAAATCACGCCTTGTAAAATGCACTGCATTATTTAATGCGCAATATCCACAATGGTAGACGTATACCAGTTAACAGCTCCGTGTCATTTCAACCCCCTGGGGTTCTTCAAAGTGCACTGGTGTCATGCAGTACACGGGTGCCTTGCTTTTCATCTCCAATGAAAAGCAGCAGTCATGTCCTGTGTTTGAACTTCCATCCTTGGGCACAGCGATCAAGTGCCCTAACCACTGATCCTTTGCAGAGGGGCAAATCCACGAAGAGTGCAAGCTCAACTGTTACTTAGTATTTGAACAGCTACTATTATTATGTTGTTACATCCAGCAATTGCTTTGTCTGCAGAATGTGTAAATGACAATAGTTACAGCTCTCATTTAGTTTAATTGAAGCCAGTGATTGCAATCCCTGTACATTTTGAAATATGTCGTATGTATCTTTCTTATTAATCTCTTTTATGTCATGCGTAATTGTTAGAAAAGTGTGAACTATTAAAATATTGAAACAACATAGCTGAATAAAATTTTTCAACTTACCAGTATGCTATAGCTGTTCTTCACTCAACTCTTCTAAAAGTAGTATGAATACTGCACCAACAAGCATCATGAAATTCGGTTAGGGAAGGATGCCTGAATAGCACAGCACAGTATAAAATAGGAGCCACATCTTGCCACCGGTTGGTAGTGGCATGTACATCTCAGGTCAATAATGTGTCAGAGCATATACTACAATGATAACAGAGTTGTATAAAACAGTGTTGTTTACATATATGTATATGAACTTCAACTTGTATTATTTGCTCCCTTGCCTTGTTTCAGACAGATGTGAAAATATTGCAAGAGAAAATTTCACATCAAAAGTTGAGAAATAAATTATTGTAAATTTGACAATTTTTAATCATGCCACCCCCCACCCCCCCCCCCCCTTATCATGTCCTGCATTTCACTAGTAGGAAAATGGTCACCCAGAAGTGCACTCATTTTTTTTTTATTATTATTCAAAGGCTTGCCATGTGGCATAGAATGAGGCTGTCTTCTTAAAGGAAGTCATGCAGTCTATTTTCTTCAAGAAACCGGAGCAAGCTCCGGCTCTTAATATTGTCCATTAGCCACACGTATAAATGTTCCTCCCTCGTAGCCGACAGTCCAACTTCTTGTAGTTGTCTTATTCTTGACGGCTGCATTCATGGGCACGTTCATAAAAGGTGGCGAAGACCCACCTCGGCAGTTGGCCTTGTACACTTAGGGCATGTACTCTGCACTGCATCCTCTTCAGAGCCCCGTCGGCATGTCACCGATGGGGTAAGGGCCCTAATCCTTGTAAGGGACACCTCTCTCGTTATGTTATGAGAGAGGGATTAAGTATAGTAACAGGACGTATAGTAACTGCATATGTTGTTTTCCTGAGTTAATGCTGAATGCAATGAGACAAAATCGAAGTAGGAGCATTTAATGTGATGGTCATATATTTGCAGAGGAAACCCTATGGTAAAAAATGTGTGCTAATATAATCGGGCATACAGGGCTTGATATGGCTTCAAACTTTCATTTTTGTGCAGCTGTATGAATCAAGTCATATATCAAGTGGCAGTCTGCAAGTCGGACTTGAACATATAGCAGCATTGCATGCAAATAAAGCTATATATTAAAGGCATGAAACGCGACAACACTTCGTCTCCGGGCCTCGTTACAGTTTGCGCCATTCTAAGACCATGCTGGGGACCAACCCTTCGATTTTAGCTGTGATGGTATTGGACTGTACATTTAATGCATGGATACTGAACTTAACATATGCTGGGGCACTTAGATTTACTGCAAAATTACGCTGGTAACGACGTTAGATCGACGTACTGTGCCACAAAAATTAAACAGTAGTATGTGGTTATTTATCATTAGATATCAAAAAGGGAGGAAAAGATGTTTGCTATCCCCGGCAGCACCTGGCTGAGGCGGCGAAAATAAAAGGATAGTAAGGAAGCGGTAGAGGAAATCAAAGAAGAGCGACAGAGAGAAAGGACAGGGTAGGCAAAAATAAGAAAATAAAGATATATACACTATATATGGTATAATGTACAGTAGAATGGTAGAATCCCGACCGCGCCTTTCGCAGTAATGTGGTGGTCACAAAAAAAAAAAAAAAAAAAAATTAATAGCACATAATTTGCATCACGTGATATAATAATACCGCGGTAGTATGTATGCTGCTATGAATGCACACGTTAATGAGCAACACGTCCTCCACCAAAGCGCATAGAAAATGGGGTAATGTGAACGCGCGGTTATGTTAACCTCCGTGATTATGAGAGTGTATATTTGTTTCCTTTGGCCATATGACCACGGTGGACATCAGTAATAAAATGATAATTTTCTTTACTTTAAATAGCAGCAAGTGCTTCCTATCTGTTAAAACTACATGACAAATATCTGACCTAACCGGTTTTCCTGTCTGAAGACGATAATTTACTAGCAGACGATATCACGTCGCAAAACGAACGAAGCCAGAGCCATCCAAAGCTTTAGGCATTCCTGTAGCCAAGAGAGTCTGGGAGGCTGCGTTAATGGCGGTGTTTGTGCGCGGTCACGGTGTGCGATGCTCTTGTTGTACGCAAGTATTCATTGTTTCATATCTGCCAGTCACTGCCTGCAGGCAGTTTGTCGCGTGGCATGGAAGCTCCACAATAGCCTATGCGGTATGCGACGACGGGGGAAAGCTTTCGTGAACGTATCGCTTGTGAAAGCATACAAGCCACAGACTACAAAGAATGTTGCGAAGGGCAGGCTTACTGGTGTTGGCAGGCCAGGAGATGACCGCAAGAGAAGAACTTTTATCATGGAAATGGCGAAGAATTGGCAGGTAAGTGCTGTAACTATGTTTACACGGGCGTATGTACCTTTTCCCTATTCCTGTTTCTCATTGCAATGGCAGTAGGGCTAGCAGTAGCAGTATCGGCAGTTGCGCGTCACTAGAGAAACAAAACTTTATTGTCGGAAGCTGAGTTACGGGGTACCCTAGTGGAAGAGCCAAGTAGCCGTCAGCTGGGGGCTCGCTGTTTACGGCGCCTAGTTGTATGTATCGGGACGCACGTTACGTAGCACTGGGCGGCAAGTGGCCGTCAGCTGGTGGCTTGCGGCGACTTTTTCAGAGCGGTGCGCACGGCGCCCAGTTGTATGTATACCTATCGGGGTTTGTGCTAAGGCAGCAGTAGGGGAGGGGGGGGGGGGGGGGAGGATGTGAGGATGGAGTCTCCAACAATTTACAGCCCACGGCATCATCAGATGTGCCACCAGTTTTGCGTTTGATGCGGCCATCTTCAGTGGATAGAGGCTTTGTCTGTGTACATTCATCTTTCATGGCCTTAATATTTAAATTGCCTGCACACCTCAAAGGGCAGTGAGACATTTCCAGTAATGCTGAGGATGACGCTTAAATCAGTTGCGCAAATTCAAGCAAGGTATCAAACTATTGCAAAGATGCATTCAAAAGACTTATTGCTTCAAATAGAATACAGCCTGGTTCACTCCTGTGAATGCGTTCCGAATTTGCGTCCTGCGAGGGAAAATCAAAAGGTTCACATTCCAAAAAAAAAAAAAAAGCACCCAGCACGCAGTTGATAAATTCCCATTTTAGTTTTTGATCAATTCCATTTGGTATGTATGGGTTCAAGTCATTGAAAAAAAACAACAGCAGCAGGATTGGCTGAAAATACATTTTATCTATGTTGCGTCAACAGACGCTTTGGCAAGAAAAAAGGAAACGCATGTCCCATAGATGTAAATACGTCAGTATTTTTTCCTAGTGACAATGAAGCAAAAAAAAAAAAAAGGAATGGTGCACTTGTGGTAAATTTCGCTGACCTTCCTGTGCTCCACTGTAACCTGGCGCTGACAATCCATGCATCCGATGGTAACGCAATATTATAAATATTTCAAAGGCATGTAAGCTCTCAATAAGTGTGCTCACGCGCGTTAATCTGACTGAAAACTAAGCCAACAGGCGAGAGCACAGTGAGCTGCTGCCAGGGACGTTACTCGTGATGGTGAGTTTTTGAGAAAAGAACAGCAGTGAAAACATTGCAAACTATTATGTATGAACATGGATAGGCTCCGATCGGAACGAGCCTTCACTGCTCAGCTAATGCGCACGATAGTTACTTTTTTCAATTGATGTTTTGTGTGAGTGCCTGCCACCGCCAGCACCGCGTCGCATCGTTGCCGCCGTTGCTTGTAGCCAGCGAATGCCGAATTGGTGAACCTTCTAAGGAGTTTCGAGGGCGTGCTCGAGTGAAATGTGCTGAGCACACCCGCCGCGTCAGGCTCGTGAATGCCAAGAACTTCCATCCATATTTTTTTCGCTTATTCTGAGAGGGAAATATATAAAAAAAAAACATTTTTCCACTGCCTTCGCTGCTCAAGTAGCATGGTGCTGCCTAGTTTTCGTTCTCATGGCAGCGCAGAATTCAACGAGATATCACCTACGAGAAACCAGCTGTGTAGGCAAGAGTTTGCATGTGCATAGAGGGTAGCTATACTTGCCAAAGCCATTTATGTAGAGAGACGCAGAGTTCTCCGAGGCAGAACAATAGCCAGAGCCTGTAGCAATGATTACTTTTTTGCAATACTTTGGAGTAATTTGACGAAAGCAAACATGCTGGTTTTGTAGATACTATAGAAAATACAAAAATATGACAGAACATATATCTACTTATGAGCCCTTTTAGCTGTGAATTTATTGTTCGTCCAATCATCAAACCCCTACCCAGTGATAACACATCCGCTGCCAAAAACGGCCATTGTGTGCCAGCACCCTCAGTGGCCCGAACTCATTTTTCGCGACCAACTTAAAGCATTAAACGCTGGATAATACACAAAACAACCAGCAGTTATTGTGTCACTATCTACGTAACCAAAAGGCAGAACAATGTGCTTAACAAGCATTTCGAAGCTCTTTTAAGGCTTTCTCTTTGCTGTAAACAATGTTTTTCATTGTAGCTTGCATGCAAGGAGTTGTCAAATGTTGGTCACTTGTAAAAAGTGTTTAGCATTGATGCAGTGCAGTGCATGAAGGAAGCTTGCAAACATCAGCTTCTTGTTAATTACCTATAACGAGGTTGCAAACTCTACTTGACTTGTTTCTGTTTGCATGTGTTCGCAGAGAATATTGAAATGAAATTGGATACCCACCTTGCACATGGCGGAAGGGCAGGGAGAAGCAAGAGGTAAAGGCACTGAGGATTGAAACCCCTGTGTTTATCTCTGAATATTGCCTTCTGCTTTTGCTGTTATGTAAGAAGTGGTACCTGCAGCAGTCCCAAAGATGAGCTGCTTGGCAGCTGGCTAAGCCATGATGTTGTACAGCTGGAATACCTCTTTTGAAGGGCTTTTGGGGCCCCAGTGTTGAGTTTTACCTGTCTCTAAAGATTAGAAAAACATTGTTACAGGATGGGAAGCTAGTGAAGAAAGAGCATGACCGATGGTGATGGGATGGGATGGTTTTTAATAATGGGAGCAGGCCTGGATCAAGTGCTCATGCCTGTGCCACTGCTCGCTTCATCTTCATTGTCCTTAGCAATATTCAGTGTCGAAAAGAAATTGAAGATGTTGGTTACTTTCCTAAACTTGACTTGCTGCTCATTAATTAGATATCTGCACATACTCTAACAGTGAGACGCCTTGTGACAAGGCCAATGTTGGGAGCATGCCCAATCCTTCCCTTAAAGCATGCCAATTTTCATGCTTCGGGTTGTTTCTTATTGGTCGTCAAGAATGTGCTTCTAGTTTCTTATTGGTCGTCAAGAATGTGCTTCTAGTTTCTTGTTGCACTACTGGCACCCCGCTGACTAATTGGCATGGTCAGGCGCGTCTCATGCACTTACCTGGGAGCTTTAATGCAATTATGGTTATGCTTGCCTTCAGCACTTTTAACCGCATCTTATTAAAAGGCCATATTAGGAAAATAAAACAACAAATGCAGTGCTGTAAACAGCGCATTTCTAAAATGGCAATTTACTGTCTCCTTACATTTTAAGGGCCAGGTGAGAACTGTGGTCTCGATTTAGTACTTGGGATCTATATACAAGCAGAAACCATAAGTTAGTGTAACGTTGAGGAGAACAATAGAAAAATTCTCTGAACATTGCACCCACATTCCTTTCCCCGCTCTCCCCTTCTGGTTGGTCTGTTTTGTCTGTTGTATTCTGTTGTATAACACCCCCGAAAAATATTTCTGGCTAGGCCACTGGTACCAAGAGTACTGTCACCAACTTGCCCAAGCTTCCTTATCTGCTAATTTGATTCAAATGTTGCAAAAAGCAGTTGTGCCTTTACGAGCCACCACACTCCATGCGTATCATATGAGTGGACACTGCCACAGTTCTCATGAATGTAGTTTTGCAATAGAGCTGCATATTAAATGATCTACCAACAAGGAAAATGGTTGGTATATTTATTGCATCAGTTAAGGGGTCGTCGCCAAACATACAGCACCTTAGAGAATTCGGCACCAGGTGTTTGCATAAGTGATAACTCATGGACAAATGCAATTGATATCTTGAGCAAGTATGAGCAATACCCACACAGCTAGTTTTCTATATTTTGTTTTTATCTACAATATTACTCTGATTCATTGGTATTGTGTATAGGTGCTCCCCAGTGCATGCTCAAGTTTGCAACATCTTGTCTGCCTGTGCAAATATAAAGAAGCAGCGACGTGCAGACCGGAACTTTTTGTAATGAATGCGTTGCATGCGGCAGTGTATTTATGCTAATACACAGTACCGAAGATGTGCATTATCACAATGGTGTGCAAGTGGCCGAGCAAGGGAACAATAGGCACCTGCTCGCACTGGTGAGTCAGCAGAATGCCACTGCTGCAACAGTGCCTTGCAGCATGCCCTTGGCAATCAATAAGCAGCTACTCAGTGACAGAAAAATAGCATGCTTGTTGGTAACGAAGGACACGCATGGTCCTAGAGCCAGTCTCATCACCTGGTGTGTTACCATGAGTGTGTGCATGATATGCTGCTGTGGAGTGGTCCAGTAAATTTTGTCCTTGATGGCAGACTTCTGTCCATAACACTTAAGAAGCCAGAAGGTAGACATGGACAGTATCTTTGTACATAGTGTAGGCACATGAAGTAAACATTCCACTGCATGATATTTTGTGCAGTCTGCTACACATAAGCATAGGGCTTTTCCTTCACTTCCTTTTATTACGTGTTTATATAGCTTGTGGTCATGGAAGTAAAAATATTACAAAGAGTATTTTCTTTTGCATTGCACGGCCAAATAAATCAACAGAAATAGGAAATGAGAGCTTCACTTCTTATTTTCAGTTGTAAATAGCGGCTAGTGACTCTATTAGCTAAAGATGCATTGCTTAGTGTGTTATTTGAGTGGCTGATTT
>JAJIZL010060669.1:0-17242 GCA_023969395.1 Amblyomma maculatum
TGTTCGCGCTCGCGTTAAATGCAGCGGTTATCGAGCTGCTTCGTGAGCAGGAACCAAATTCACGTCGTCTGAGCGGGACGTCATGTGTGAAACAGACAGAGCAGACACTGAACTGAAGCGCTCTATTTCACGCCATCCATGCGCCGATGGAAAGTATATCGATTAGGAAGACATGCTGTCAACGTACTGCGTGCTAAACGCTGTCCAACGGCCACATAGCGAAGTGCGACCCGCGGAATCACTGCCACAAATCTGTATTGCATGCTTGCAGTGTTTGGTGAAAATGCGACTGCCTGCGTCGAAAGCATCACTCCACCTTTCACCAATATCTGCCTTCTACTTCCTTGTTTTTTCTAGGAACTTAAATTAGGAGTAGGTGTCTAAATAAGGGGGGGGGGGGGGGGGGGACATGCATTTGAGAAGCATTGGTAGGGTGTAGGGTGACCACCACGCACCTCCTGATAGAAATGCGGGATGTGTGGGGATGGGGGTATGTGCTTCACAGCAGGACACTGGCATCCTAATTAAGACTAACTAAACTAGCAATTCATATTTTTCAGGCCCGGTATCTAAAATTGCCCACTTTAACTACACTTCCAATATGCAGACAAGCTCCCAAAATCCCTCTGCCAGGTACCCTTGAGAAGACCTCCCTACCCTTTGCACCCCAGCACAATGCCGCTTTCTTCCAGAATATTTGTACACTACATATATGCCTAGACCATTTTCTCTTCCTGTCTACTGTGGCAGTACAATTTGCAGAAGACATATATTCCAACACTGCTATACTGTATAGTGCTGTAGAGATTTGTTTTAGGGTATGAAAATACCATTTTGGTCTGACCAATGTGCATTTACTTCGAATACTCAGCTGCCTTTCTTGAGAAATTGCTTCACTGAGCAAGGCCATAAGGTAAATTTCTTAGAACTTGCAGACATATTAACCATCACCATAATTTTTGCGTCATTTCTGCATCAAGCTGCAACAACACCTTGAAAGTCATTCTGAGCACGACGATTTGCGGTGTGCAGAAAAAGTGACCGAAAGGAGGCAGCATCTATATATAGTGCTCTAAGTGCCATAGCAAAGACAACAATTTTATTGGTGAAAATATTGTAACAGCTCATTCACAAAATGATACTACAAGTGTGACATTCTCAGCATTCATGCAAATGTTAAGAGGATACGATACAGTAAATCGGATCATATTGTTGTGGTGTGCGTACCTGAGCCTGCTGTGCAGCATTTAATAATCCTCCTGGCCCAGGGTTACAACTGAATGCTTTGCATAAATTGGTCACTCAGTACAAAAGCACCCATTCTGTACAGGTCAGTTCAGATTGATTCATTCACTGAAACTGCACCTGACATCAATGTCTTGTTGTTTCATGTTGTAATATTCATCGCATAGAGCACAAATAACCCTGAAATAACAAATAAACCACATGTAGCTCGGACTGCACCAATAACATGGTGAAACTGGTAGCTGAGACAGTGTTTGTGGCTTTGGCATAACTGCTGTCATTAGCCACTAGAAGCAGGCAATCCTTGTGACGGTGGATTTTTACTGTGCAGGAGATCTGAAGCCAAAAAGCTCTAAGCATAAAAAAGTGGTTAACTCAAGTCAGTAAAATGTGCTGAGTTTGAAGCTTTTAGAAAGTGATTAAGTATCAACAGCCATAAAATATTAATTTGTAATGTATAACGAGATCTGTAAATTTGCAGAGGCGACATGAGTGGCAGCCCTTGCCTGGGCAAATACGGTGAGGCCTGTGTGGCACTTTTCCTCAGTGCTCATAGTACTACAGATAGTGGCTGACACAGGCAGTCTTTTGGCTGTCTCATTTCTAGGCATGTTATGGTAATGTAGCACCCAGCTAATTTCATACTTGAGCAAAGTATGAAATTCTCTCGTCCTTGTCTGTTCCGCGCTAAGCCTCCCAGTAATAATTTCATACTTGGATTTGCAAGCATGACATGAGGTTACTGAAAAGAAAATTTCTCTATGAATTCTTATGGCAAGTCATAGAGAATAAAGGCAGTTGCCAAATTTCTGTGCAAATGACAGACATGCGCATTTTGTTTCTAAGATGCGTCTTGCCGTAATAGGATGCCACAAGATTTGGCAGTACATACGTGTCTGTTTGCTCATTGTTTTTTATTTCAAAAACAAGGGCCCATATGCTACACACAGGATCAGAAAACTTGGAGAGTATCTGTATAAAACTCACATCACCTGTACTCTGCCAGCAAGGACTTGAAGTGATATCATACAGCAATTGATTGCTCTGTGAAGAGGAAGAAGTGCACGAGGAACATTCCAGTTAGTGGCATCGTGATCGCTGCGTGTGTTGGACCTGACTGCGCTCGCTGTCGCCGTATTCGCCGCTGATCTGCGCAGTCCGAGCACCTCAATAAACCCCCCTTTTACATTTGGTGGAGGTGCTGGGTAAGATCTATCCTCTCGCTCTGGAACTCCGCAGCCCCATATTATCACCTCCTGCATTGTCTGAGGAAGTTAACCACCAAGCAGTATAAGTTGGGTAGGCCATCATCTGTCCCGGCTCCCTCTGCCAGCGAGACCCCGCCATCTTCAGCGGCACTGACGACCATGACGTCGAGGACTGGCTCACATCCTATGAGCGAGCGAGTGCTTACAACAACTGGGACGCGGAAACGAAGCTAAGCAACGTGATTTTCTATCTCATCGGCGGCTTGGCAAATCTATGGTTTCGGAACCACGAAGCGGATGTTTCATCATGGTCCGTGTTCAAAGCCTGCTTCTCTGAAGTTTTCGGCCGTCCGGCTGTGAGGAAACTCCGCACTGAACAGCGCTTGCGTGCGCGGTCTCAGGAGGTTGGCGAGAATTTTAAGAGTTTTATCGAGAACGTCGTCGACTTGTGCCAGCGCGTGAACGCACAGGTGTCAGAGGCCGACAAGATCAAGCACATTCGGCAAGGCATCGATCTTTCAGATGCTGACGGCTCGAGATATCCGCACCGTCACGGAAGTGGTGACACTGTGTCAAAGTTATGAACTGCGCAAACAAAGGGCCATAACTCGCGCCAACACCATGCACTCTGAGTCGCTTACTGGCCTGATAGATGCAGGCGAACATTCCGCGCTTCTGCCACAAATCAAGAGCTTCATTCGGAAAGAAGTTGCTCGACAGCTCTCCCTTATGTCCTGCCATGAAGAGCCTTCATCACACCTAGCTCCCAGTTTGCGCCAGAGTATTCAAGAACAGATAGCTGAATCTCTTCCTCCAACCCCTCAATCCATGCCTGTCGCAGCCCCGTTGACACATGCGGCTGTTGCTGCCCGACCACCACCTACATATGCTCCGCCGCAACCTGCCTACGTTCAGCCGCCTCCTGGTCCTGCTTGAAAACCTGCGCAGTTTATTCTACGGGCTCCAAGGCCACGCAATCCCTGGCGCACGACAGATAACCGGCCAATTTGTTACACTTGCGGCCTGGCTGGACATTTTTTACGTTATTGCCGAAACCACCTCCCAGTGTCGGCATCACCTACTCATGGTTCTGGGTGCTGGTCTTCGACGCCTGAGTAATCTGCGCCTACTGACCCTCCAGCCAGCCGTCATTTCTCCCCAAACCGCCCAGCCATGTCCGACCGCCGTTCACCGTCGCCGCGACGCCACTCTATCTCTCCGATGCGGCGTCGACAGAACGCTTCACACGAGGAAAACCAGTTCCTGAGGCGAGAACTGAGACCCCGTCGAACTTCCCAAGTCCTCATCTGTCGCCAGCCAACCTTATGAAGGTTTCGTCGAGGGTGTTGCTGTCATGACATTAATTGACACTGGTGCTGCGATTTCGGTTATGGACGCAAAACTATGTATCTTTAAAGAAATTGAAGATGCCTATTGCGGGACTTCCGTTGCGAACGGCCAGCGCTCAGCATATCAAGCCTTTAGCAGCTTGCACGTGCCGCTCGAGTAGTTATCCAGAATTGCCTTTATATGATGGAGCTCGCCGTGCTGCTAAGTTGCTCACACACTGTAATTTTAGGCTGGGATTTCCTGTTGCGTCACGCTGCTATTATCGATTGTGCTCGAGCTGAAGTGGGGTTCTCGATTTTGCCCGATGCCTTACCAGACACTGATCCATCGAATTCCTGTGCTGAAACTCCCGTTGCCGAAGTTTTGGACCTTCCTCCCTGCTCTTCTGTACTTGTTCATGTCGCTTGTGCCTCTATTAGCGATGACACCGTTCTCTTCACACCAGCCCATACTTTCCTGCGCCGCAAGTGCATTCCATTGCCCTAGGCAGTGCTCGCTATTTCTGCTGGCCTTTCTATGTTATGGGTCTCTAACCCATTTAACTCCCCTACTGCTTTGCGCCATGGTGAATGCCTCGGCAGTATCCAGCCAATAGCATCTCTTCTGATTTCTGAGGGACCTGACGACGCACCGCACTCTGCCGTGACTGCGCTCAGCCCCCCTTCACCTGCGCCCGCTCCCTCCTCTTCAGACTTGTTCCTCCGTTCCATCGACGCCGATCTTCCTCCAGCGCAGCGCACTCAGCTTTTCAACCTACTATCGTATTCAGATATTTAGCGCAAACAAACACAAACACAGGATGATGCACCAACTAGCCCCTCAAGCCGTTATTTTGAGATTTTTTCAACCTACTACATCACTTTCGCTCCTCCTTCGACTCTCATCAAAGTTATTGGGGTCAAACTTCTACAACCACTCATCGCATCGACACCGGCACCCACGCACTACTGAGACAGCGCCCCTATCGTGTGTCTGCAACCGAATGCCAGGCTATTGAAGAGCAAGTCGACCTAATGATCCAAAATGGTGTGATTCAGCTTTTAGCAGCCTTTGGGCGTCACTTGTTGTCCTCGTAAAAAATGAAAGATGGTTCGATCCGCTCCTGTGTCGATTGTCACCGCCCTAATAAGATTACGCGCAAGGACGTCTACCCTTTCCCGCTCATCGACGACGCTCTCGATTGCTTGCAAGGCGCCAAGCTCTTTTCTTCCCTAGATTTACGTTCCGGGTACTGGCAAGTTCCCCTGGAAGCGGCTGATCTCCCGAAAACTGCTTTGTAACTCCTGACGGCTTGTACGAATATACAGTTATGCCGTTTGGCCTTTCTAACGCTCCGGCAACATTTGAGCGGATGACGGACACCATTTCGCGTGGCCTAAAGTGGAAGACATGCCTCTGCTACCTCGACAATGTTGTCGTCTTTTCGCCTGACTTTGACACACACCTCTACCGTCTGAAGCACGTTTTGACCTGCCTATCTGATGCCGGACTGCAGCTGAATTTGAAAAAAAAATGCCGTTTTGCCGACCGCCAGCTCACCAGTCTCGGCCACATTGTCTCCAAAGAAGGTGCATCTCCAGACCTTGTCAAACTTCGTGCCGCAGCCTTTCCCAAACCGACTTCCATCAAAGATCTACGTAGTTTCCTCGGGCTGTGCTCTTGCGTTCGCCGCTTTATTAGAAATTTTGCTTCTATTGCTGCTCCCTTGACAGAACTTCTGTCTGGCAGTTCCGACCTTTCGTCGTGGTCGCCAACGTGCGACGACGCCTTCAATGCTTTACGCTGCATCCTCAAGGCACCGCCTATCCTACGTCACTTCGACCCTACAGCGCCTACCGAGGTCCCCACGGAAGCCAGTGGTGTTGGTCTCAGTACTGTGCTCGCTCAGCGCAAATCAGGCAATACTGAATACGTTGTAGCCTATGCTAGCCGTACACTCACGAAGGCTGAGTCCAATTACTCTGTCACTGAAAAAGAGTGCTTAGCGATTATTTGGGCTCCTACTAAATTCCGCCCTTACCTTTGTGGCCGCCCTTTTGAGGTAGCAATGGACCACCATGAGCTTTGCTGGCTTTCCTCACTGAAAGACCCGTCCGGCAGACTGGCAAGATGGGCTCTTCGCCTTTAGGAATATGATGTCCGCGTTGTTTACCGCTCCGGCCGCAAGCATCACGAAGCCGATGCACTTTCCCGCTGCCCCTTACAGCTGCGGTCGCGAGCTTTTCCTCTTCCGACGATTCCCCGCCATCACTTCACATCAATGACGTGCCGTCAGCGCAGCGGCAAGATCCCTGGATAAATTTTCTCCTCGATTTTATCTCCAATCCTACAGCTTATTCTCCATCGCGTGCTCTCCGTCGCCATGCTTCCTACTTCGCCATTCGTGATAACCTCCTCTACCGCCGCAACTACTGCACAGATGGCCGCAAGTGGTTGCTAGTTATTCCCCGGCAGCTACGTTCGTAAATTTGTGACTATTTCCACACTGACCCTTCCACGCTCATACTTTCCTACCTCAAGGAATATGTCACTACAGTCTGCATTTCCAAGCAGTTACACTTTTTTGTGGAGGATTGAAGACCAAAAACCGGAGTGCACAGCTATGGTCTTTATTTGTTTTGTGCTTTACAAGATGTCTCTGTAATGTATTTCGGTGCAAATTTTGTCATGCAGTGTGATCAAGGATTGTCATGATGTGCACTTAGTTGAGTGGTTTATGAAGAGGACAATGCCAAGAGTTCCAAATTTCTAGTCATCAGTATGTTCTTGAAACTTACTAAGATAATTTATGCTTGGATTCACGTTTTTTTTTTGAGAAATTGGAAAGTGGCAACTTCCGTAGAAATTAATAATAGTCCAATCAGTGGTCGCAAAGAGCGGTGGACAGCCAATGACAAGGTCTATTGCTGCGTACATATAGTGGTATATGTTGTAGTATGTTTTCTCTTGCTTGTTAAATGAGCAAGATCCGGAGGGCAACAGGTTTTCTATTAGCACATCTCGCAAGTCGGTTTGTGGACATCCCCACAATATGTAGTGTGCATTAAAGCTTGCAACTAACAAGAATGGCTATGGGAGCTGGTCCATCACTTTTTAAAGCGCTTTGCTGCACAGCCTATATATAATCCAGTGGAATGCAGAGTGAACAGACCACTATAACAAAAAAAAGGCTCATACACCACCACTCCTGCAGATTGCAATCTAAATGCAAATTTTAACATGAAATGGATTTCTGGATTACAATGGCTACGTCATCTATTTGGTGAGCTTTACTTTGCTAACCCTTGTGAAATACAATGTCATAAAATTTATGCGATTCTTGTAGGCAAAGTATATTGAGCTGGGGCTCTATATACATTTTCCTATACATCAACCAAGATGTTCAACAGCTTTTGTGTTTCGAGTGGACGATACTCGCAGTATGCATGATAGTAAGTGGGGAAGAGGGAATGAGTGGCTATATTTTAGACATTGTATTTTATGCAACAGCTGGACTGGAGGCTGCTTGTGGCAGTCCAGAAGGCAACGCCTACTTTAGGTTTGTCCTTGGTTATCACCGACGTGGAGTCCGTGGTCACCTCTTGCACCTTCGGTGGAGATTTTTTGTGAGGGAGGCCAATACGGATTTGTCACAAGGGGTCAGAGTCCCCACAGGTGGTCTTTTTAGAACTAGAGGCCTATGAGTTTATCTCTAGGATGTTGAAGACTGGTGCAGCCACTGGCCACATGGCGGGGAGCCAACACCCGGGTGAAAATCATAACTGATGCAACTGGCTCATGGAACAACTCCCACTCAGCTTGATCTGGACTAAGGGTCAGTGGTGGTGCTGAGTACTATTATTCTCGAGACTCAAGGTGTTCCTGCTGCAAGATATAACTTCTTAAAACTTCAGGAAGCACCAGTTAGCACACTGACCGGGAGGGCAACACAAATGAATTGAGTAACCATTATTTAAAATGCAGATTTATTTTTTTGTGAGGGAATGAATGGTGTAGAATCACAATAAGAGACTGTCATCAGCAGCGAACATGTCAAGAAAGGTTGGATGAATGGGCTTTCTCTTTGTATATTTATTTTTGCTTATTTTAACAAGAAAAACGTTTGGCATGCAACATACGCATCTACTATGTTGCCCAGTTGAAGTCGTCTTTGGGCAGCAATTCATTTCTAGACAGCTCAGATTATACCCTCTCCTGCAAAGGCAGCTGTATCGTGTATTACATGACGATTCAGGAAGTGTAACTTGGCAATGGGAGTATTGAAACACCAGAGTGCTTCAGTACTTCGATTGACGGTCTCTGTCATAAATGAAATACAGAAAAGCAACATTCATCACTTGCCTGTACCTCAATTCAGCAAGACAGAGGAACTTAATTTTACATGTGGGAATGGCATGTCGCTGAAAGTCAGCACCTACCGGGTAATAAACAAGCGTCGTAAATACAGCCAAACGGCATGGGCACTGCCAGATATATTTTTTTCATATGTTACGTGACACGGCTGAAGCAAACTGCGTCGGACCAATATGAAGGTATTCACCCTTTGCTTGTCTGTGTTTGTCCTGTTGTTGTGATATCTCCATTTTGACGCTAGTTCCGCATGCACAATCCTCAGTACACCGTCGCAGCAGGAGAGTCACGCACGGTGGAAGCAGACAAATGATCAGCGTTCCAACGGTGATGGGGCCCGAAGGCTACGTCCTTGCAGTCGCGGACAGTTCACACTGCAATGGAAGCAAACCGAGCGGCGAAACGTACGTACAGCTAGAATCAATATGAAAGGGAACACGGGAGCGCATGGCCTTCGCGCTTTGCAAAGCGCTGCCACTAACACAAGACGAGAATGGGTGGCACCAAGGGTATGCTCGAAAAAAGCAGCCGTCAAAGTTTTACATTGGATGCGCCTTCACTACTGATTCTTATCATTTGTCATTGACAGCGCATATGAAAGCACGGAGGCCACGCGTTCCCGTGTTCTTTCACTTTGCTTACGTTGCACGCCTTCTGCGCGGGTCGAACACAGAATGTACTACCGCAACTGAGCAGCTGCGCTTGGGTATCATCTCCAGTAGGTCTGTTTTCAGCGACGGCCCCGATCGAGCTAGGAACTGCCGCAACAAAGGCCCAGCGAGGCCGCAGAGGCCCGCGAATGAGGGCCTTGATCATGACTAGAGAACGTAACAAACAAATCCGAAGGATTGTTCACTACAGAAGTAAAAAAAATTGACAATGCTTATTACTATAGTTCACTACATATACAACAAACACAGATGACATGCGCCCCACCATGGCATTGAAATAAAGCGCGGCAGCGACTATAAACAATGCTAAAACCATAAAATGCGCCCTAAACACGCAAGCATGCCTAGACAGAGAAGATGCAACACGATCGCGTCGACGAGGTCTCATCAGCACCAGGCCAACGAAACAGCACAGCACAATGGAGCACAGGCAGGGCGACAGAGCTCAAAAAGTTTGGGCAAATCCACCATTAAACTAACCACGCCAATTTGGTGTAAATGTCACTCCGGGTTTATGACGTCACGTCCGGATATGACGTCATTTCCCTTGTGTGTGGAAATAGCCACTGTCTGGTCTTAACCAACACCGTGTTTGCAACAAAGCGGGCGCTCGCGGTGGCGCAGCCGAGCTGCTTCAAGGGATCACCGAGTGGCAAAGAAAGCACAGGTATCTCAGGAGGAAATCGACTAAAATGGGAATCATATCGACAAAAGAAACTTGAAGTACAGGCCCTCGTCCAAAGTAAAATAAAGCAGTCCACCGATCGCTGGATGGCTGACATACACGATGCTTCTAGAGGCGAAGCAAGAAAACTCTGGAACCATATGAATTGCAAACTCTAGTTAAGTATTGCGGAGATGAAGGGGACGCTCTAGGTTTCAGTTTTAGCGCAGTTAAGTCGGGTCTGATGAATTTCAACGGCTCAACTGATCAGGATCTTAAAATACAAGGCCATGAAATACCCAGAGTAGCAGAATATAAATATCTGGGGGTTTGGGTAAACGAAAGATTGGCATACATTGGAAAGCATGAGCAATCACTTAAGGCCACAGGGCGAAGAAATGCCGGGACAATGAAGCATAGGACATTGTGGGGATAAAACAGGTATGAGGTTTTGAGGGGAATTTGGAAAGGAATTAAGGTGTACGGACTTACTTTCGGAAAGGCGGTTTTGTGCGTAAAATGAGAGGTACAGTCGACATTAGAAATAAATCAGAGAGCCGTTGGACGATTAGTACTTTGTACCGCCTCATTTGTGGCAAAACCACAAATGAGGCGGTACAGGGAGATATGGGCTGGGCATCTTTCGAAGTACGGGAAGCTCAGAGTAAGATTATTATACGAGGAACGCCTGAGGAAATTGCACAGTAACAGATGGGCAGCTAAAGTATTTAAATACCTACCTGTACTTAAAAAGCGTTGACTCACAATGGAGGAAAAGAATTAGGAAACTAGTAAGTATGCTAGTCACAAGGACCACGGCCGCTCGATGGAAGCGCACTGGATGCGGCCCGCTGCGTTTCGCCGCCGTCAATGGGCAAGCGCGTCCTTGGAGAGTTTACAGTTGCGCCCGCTATTTCTGCTGAGGGCGCCACTGTTCGGGGACATGTCGCTGCCGGGGTCGCCGGCTCTGAGCGCGTGGTTTGCTTCCTTTCTGGGCGCGTTCGCCTCGCGTCTGCATTGTAAACGCAAACTTTTTTGTGTGCGCGTGTGCAAGAACGTTGAGACTGGATGCGTTTGTTTTTTAAGGCGAAAGCCGCTCTAGGCTCATGGAGCGAATATCTATGCGCAGAAGCTGTGCCTGTTATCTGTGCGTCGCATCTGTGCACTGGTGTGCCAGTCGCAAAAGCGGTCGTGCAAGGAGGAAGATTAAGAATGAAAATGATTGATGGTGATAGATAATCAATAAAAGTTATAAATAGACATTGATAGAGGTAATGACTAATGCTAATGACTAATAATGGTTAATGATGACTAAAATGATTTGTAATGACCAGTATATCAAACTACGTGATCGCAATTGATTAGAAATGAGTAAAAGGGCTTAGCGATGTGTGGTAATGTTTATAATAGCTAGGCATGACTCATCATTGCTGTTAATGACTACGAAATGACCAATATGAGAAACGACGACATGTAATGACCACAGCTGATTCTAAATGAGTAACCTACTTAGTTGTGAGCGATAAGGGCTACAATGACTACGCAGACAGACTCATCATGGCTGACAAACGACCAATATATCAAACGACGACTTGAAATGACGAACTGTGGCAAACGATGAGAGTCAAATGATAGGAGAAGGGTAGGCTTTCGCCGTCCTCCGCTTAAGAGACATCTAAGAGACCCTCTAATTTTATCTGCCGAGCTCGCTTCAGGCAAAGACAGCAGCGTGAGGAGTGGAAATGCACTCGCTTCCTCTGAAATGAAAGCGGCGCTGAGGTTAAAAAGTCCAGATGCTGAAGCATAATGCCCTATCAGCTGCCATTGAATTTGCTACAAGGGACAGCAGATTGGACTTGTTGGTGATTAATTATAGGTTAACCGTGCAAACAACGTGACGGGAACAGGAAAAGAAGACTGCACAACCGCGCTAGTTATGTCGTCCTCTTTTCCTGTACGTGTTCCCGTCACGTTGTTTAACCTATTTAGTTATCAGAGACCTGGTAAGTTAACTAGGATTGTTAACGATATGTTGTGAAGCAGATGAACACGATGAGGTTGCACTAGGAGCTTTTCTTGCAGGTTATGTTGTGAGAACATATGAGAAAAAGCCACGAAGGGTTTTTTTATATAAGCATGCAATTTGTTCTAAATTTTGCCGCCCTAGACTGAGTGGCCTTGCAAGTAAAGGAGCCTGTGCATACAACATTTGTTTATACTGTTGAGACTGTTTGAGCTGATGCGATAAAATGAAAAGCCACGTTCCACAGAAAATCCGGCGCCCGCTCTGTCGGCGGAAAGTCGGAAAAAAACCTCTCTGGGAAGGCACTTTAGTTTGGGATATGGCCAGACACCTTTGGCGCAATGAGAACACATGACATGTTCAGTATGGCAGGAGTTGGAAAACCAGAGAGAGTCAATAAGATGTAAGGGCGAAATGTGAATTATTGAAAGCGGGACCCTTAGATCCCAAGTCAGGCACACTGTACTGCTATATAGGGCACATTCGTACGGCTTCGGTAAAGAGAGGATATATATAGCTATGTGTAGGGTGCTATTTCATATAATGCGGTGGCTTAAGGCTGAATTTTAATGATATGCGACAGAGGCAGCAATTACGGGATACGGTGAATAAGCAGGTAGCAAAGTGCGGGCACTCTAACGAGGCTCCTCAAGGAGACTTAAGAAAGTTTTGCTTATCACTACCAGGTTGTTGTTTAATTTATGCGATATTTGGTAATGGTTTTGAGGCGGCATGTCAGTCGAGCAAGAGCCTGTTGCAGGAAATATGAGTCAACTGGACCAGTTACAGGTTAATGAAAACCAAGGACAAGGGGGGCTTGATGTAACCCGCAAAGGAAGTAATCAAGCTTTGTCAGCTTACGAGCACCTTCATTAACAGGATGACGAAGTCTGAAGAGGTCCGGCGAAGTAGCAAGCTGTGTAAACTTTTGGTTTCATCATTGTTTTCTCACTGTACACAGTACCTGCAGCTAATCTATAAAAGCAATTGCTAAGGCGCTATGCAAGATATCGTTAAGTTGCTGCCCCAGCGAGCTGGGCTGGAAATGTCAACTCAACAGTGGAGCGATGTTTATGGCTATGGGATAAACCTCTCTCAAGAAAGGTTTTCCGTCTGCGATTGGTAATTTTCTTCCTTTTTTTGTGTGGCCATTAAATAAGCGTACTCGACTGCTCGCTGAATCTCGGCTGCAGTTGCGCTCTGACGCGTGAACATTCTTGTGATCAAAGCTAAGAGTTTCACAACAGCAACACTCGATGCGCATTCTTCCATTGAAGATTACGAACCAGCAAAGTTGTATGAGTTTGCGAGCAGCCAATAAAAATGTGAATAAAAGGTTTCGGCGCCTATACGTAGCACCTTGAGGCAGACTGGCTCTATCAAACGCGCTTACGTTGTCCGGTCATGCAAAATGCGGGAAGCCATGACGAATAGCGTTCTGGCGTACAAAGTTTAAGGTCTCCAACTGAGTCGGAGATCGCAGGTTATCATCTAGATTTAACCTAATAAACATCTTCATATTTCCACCATAAAATTTGTCACAATGAGAGAGAAAGGTTGGTTACATATCGCATATTCACAGAGGTTGCTCATAGTAGAACAGTTTTTTATTTTATAGCGCTGGCAGCTTAGAACATGTTGACATCAATTTGTGTATAAAAGCTGTATGCAGGAATGAATAAATGGTGTGAAAATGACACACGGAATTCGCGACATAGTTAATTAAGTGGTTATGCATTAGCCTACCATGGCAGCTGAACAGCATCGATTTGTTCACAGCCGGGTCACATTTTAATGTGACGAACAACTGTAATGCGATCACGGTAATTCGAGTTCTCCAATCGAGTGGCCTTGAACCACCGTTACTATAAGTTTTTCGAGGTACACTCCAGTATAAATCCTTGCCGAGCAAGCGCTAAGTACTGACATGGTCACACTAGACATGACAGTATATACTAATTTTTGTTGCCAAATTGTGTGAAGCAGAGCTCTTATATCCTTAAAATAAAAGGCTTCTATCACGCCGACGCCTCCCTCAATGCGCAGCCAGGCGCAGCTCTCCGCGCGCGCCTGTCCCCGAACGGTGGCGCCGCGGCGGTGGCGACTGGAAGTAGGTGCCTCCTGTCGGTTTCGGGCGACGTAGCAGGCCGCACCTAGTGCGCTTCCATCGAGCGGCCGTGCAAGGACAGAGAAATAAAGAGCATTAAGCAACAGGTGAAAAGCACAGAAAGTAAAAATTGGATAAAGTGGTGACAGAAGCAACAGAAGCGCCACGGCGTCACAGATCGGTGTTGGGCTATAGGGAGCTTGCATGAAGCGATGCATGCTGGGTAATCCGCCATGATGTTTTATTTATTTATTTTATTTTATTTATATGATACTGCAGGCGAAAGGCCCAGGCAGGAGGGGCATACAAGATGTAGAGAACGATGAAATACAAGCACAAGATACATAAACTGAAGCAATGGTACGTGATCAGGGCACACAAAAAAGCAAAAAAAAATGATGAATTGATGCGGTGCTACAAAAACAAAATACATAAGGATAACATCAATCATTTGATTGCAGCACACTGTCAATGGAGTCAAGCGAGTGAAGGCAATACGCAGGTAAATCATTCCAGTCATGAACAGTCCGGGGAAAGAGCGAAAATTTGAATAAGTTTGTCCTAGTAAAATATGGTGTAAGAGAAAGGGGATGGGTATGGCGGGTTATGCGCGTTGCAAGAGGGGATAGATACGGGTAAGGATCAAGAGCAAGTTTGCGGTTTATTAATAAAAATAGAAATTTCAGACGCAAAAACTTGCGTCTGGACTGCAGAGTTCTGATACCATCACCATGCATAAGTTTTGAAACAGAGTCAGTGCGACTGTACTTTGAGAAGATAAAACGAACTGATCTTCGCTGAATTTTTGCAAGCGCATCTATGTTTAACTTTGTATGTGGGTCCCAGATGACGCATGCGTACTCGAGTTTGGATCTTATTAAGGCTGTATAAGCTAGTTTTTAATATGTGAAGGGGCATCTTTAAGCTTATGTCGCAGTAAACAAAGCCTGCGAAACGCGGATGAGCAGATGTCGCTAATATGGGAATTCCACTTCCAGTTGTTCGTTAGCGTCACACCCAGATACTTAAATTTAGTGACCTCAGTTAACAGCATGCCCTCTATAGAATAAGAAAATATAAACGGTTTTTTCTTGTTGGTAATGCTAAGTAGGACAGATTTTTCGGTGTTAATTTTCATTCCCCACTCATTACACCAGGTTACAATATTGGTAAGATTAGAGCTTAGGGCATGTTGGTCAGAGATACTCTGTATCTCGTTGAAAAGGATGCAATCGTCTGCAAATAAGCGCATTTTAGTAGGCTCGTTAATGACATTTACAATATCATTACAAAAAATCAGGAAAAGTAAGGGGCCAAGCACACTACCTTGGGGTACACCGGAAGTAACTGGTAGGACGTTAAAAGTGTGGCTTTTTATCTCCACATATTGATTACGACCAGCTAGATATTCAGATACCCAAGCAATTATGAAACTAGGAAGATCAATGATTTGTAATTTATAGATTAATTTGTCATGCGGAACGCGGTCAAATGCCTTACTAAAATCTAGAAAAATCATGTCAACTTGACCACCTTTATCGAGAATCGAAGCAATATGATGAGTTACTGTAGCTAATTGAGTAACGGTGGAATACCCTTTCCGGAAGCCATGCTGGAATGGGGATAAAATGTGGTGTCTTTCCAGAAAGTCATTAATGTAATTGGTCAATATGTGCTCCAGGCGCTTGCAGGAAGATGAAACAATCGAAATGGGCCGATAGTTAAGAACAGAACGGCGGTCCCCCTTTTTAAATACTGGTACGACTCTAGCCAATTTCCAGTCTAGGGGCAATGTTGATGATGTTATTGACGCTTGAAAGATGATAACGAGGAATCTGGCTATGGGCTCAGCATAACGACGAAGGAAGGCATTTGGAATATTATCAGGCCCTGGCGAAGATTTAACCTTTAGTCGCAGAATCATATTTAGAACGCCCTGATATGAGATATGAAGATAGGAACATGCGATGAACTCTCACGTTGAAGATCGGATGAATCAGAAAAGACGCTACTAAAGTAAGTATTAAAGTGATGCGCGATAAGCTCGGGGTCTTCAATCATAGTACCATTGTCTAAAATCCGCTCAACATGTTTCTTTCGGTCGCTTGAAAAGTTCCAAAATTTTTGGGGGTCATTTTGAATGAAACTAGGCAGAGTTTTATTGAAGTAAAAACTTTTCGCCTGGTGAATAGCCTGCGATAAGGTACGTCGAATGTCACTGAGACCGTCACATGATGACCCTTTCTTTCTTCTTAGGCGTTTAGATTTTCGTATGAGGTGAATTATATCTCTTGTCATCCATGGCGTGTACTTTGCAGCCTTTTTAATTTTGTTTGGTGCGAAGTTATCTAAAGAAAAAAAAACATATATCTTTGAACTTATCCCAAAGAGCATGAACATCGTTTTCGCTATCGAAGTTATCAAGCTCGGTATTAAGGTGATCTAATACTGCAATATCATCAGCATGCGTGTAACCTTTAACTGTTATCAGCGCAGATGTATCCGAAGAATTTTTGACATTCAGAGGAAATAGGACCGCGACCATGCGATGATCAGATATGCCCGGCTCAACAGACACTTCATAATCAGCAATGCAACGAGGAATAAAAACAAGGTCTAAGAGTGACGATGAGGAATCGGTGACACGCGTTGGTTCATGCACAACTTGTACAAGATCATGATAAAACAAAATGTCGAACATAAGACTAGAATTGTTAGTAGAATCGGAACCTGATTGTAAGCGGTCCCAGTCTATAGATGGAAGGTTGAAATCGCCAGCTAAAATGATTTTAAATTTCTGGTAATCAGCCATATGCGTTTTTAGTTCTGATAAGAAGTCAGGCGCCGAATCTGGTGGCCTGTATACAGCATACAGTACAAAAAAATGGCCAAAAATATTAATTTTCAGGCACAAACATTCGCTAGATTGAACTCGTGGTAAGAGGGAGGCCTCAATATCAGATTTAATCACAACAGCAACGCCACCACCTCGGGTTTCCCTGTCCATACGGAATATTTTATACGATGGTATAATTAAATCCTCGTCGCAGATTGAACTATGAAGCCAGGTTTCGGTAATCACAAGAATGTGAGGGCAGTAAGTTAAAAGAATCAATTCGAGTTGGTCTGTTTTGTTCGCAATACTACAAGCATTAATATTCAGTAGCCTGATACACTTTTCATGACAACGTCATGAAACCTTCTGCTTAGTGTGCGTCTTTGATATTTTCTGCCGAACATTGTTCATCATCATCATCATCATCATCAGCCTGATTATACCCACTGCAGGGCGAAGGCCTCTCCCATATCTCTCCACTTAACCCGGTTCTGTGCTAGCTGCATCCACTTGACCCCTGCGAACTTCTTAATCTCATCCGCCCACCTAACTTTCTGCCGCCCCCTGCTACGCTTTCCTTCCCTTGGAATCCAGTTTGTTACCCTCAGCGACCATCGGTTATCCTCTCTTCGCACTACATGTCCTGCCCATGTCCATTTCTTCTTCTTAATTTCCACTAGAATGTCGTTAACTTGAGTTATTTCTCTGACCCACTCTGCACGCTTTCTATCTCTTAATGTTACCCCTACCATTTTTCGTTCCATAGCCCTCTGGGTTGTCCTCAACTT
>JAJIZL010060674.1:0-11147 GCA_023969395.1 Amblyomma maculatum
GAACAATAAACAAGCTAAATATAACATGGGAAAATAATTAAGCACCAAAGGAAAAGAAACAGGCTATAGAAAGCAATAGAATACAAAGTATAGGTTTAAGAACACAATAAGGCATAACAGAAATGAACGTACTACAACGTGTACGTATTTCCAAAAAAAGTACATTTCAAATGTCACCGTCGCTGCGGATGAGATCGTGAAATGTGGAGGCGTTGGATTCAATGGCTATGTGTGCTGGTAGTTCGTTCCACTCTATGATAGTGCGTGGTATGAATGAATTCGCAAATGCAGATGAACGACACGCGATGCGCTTAACTTTGTGCGGATGGTCGAGCCGTGGAAAGGAGGCTGATGGTGATAGGAAAAAATTGTGGTGGAGCGATGTGTGGATCCAGGTGGTCGAAATTACTCCGTAGCCCTCCACTACGGCTCCTCTTTCTCTCTTTCCACTTTCCCTCCAACCTTCCCACCTTCCCTTACGGTGCGGTTGAGGTGTCCACAGAAAACAAGTGAGACAGTTACCATGCCTTTCCCTTCTTATAAATAAATCAGAGACAATAAATCAGAGAGACACAGTTTATGAAAAAGTGCTAGCCGTGATAGTTTGCGAGGGAAAGACGAGTCTTCTAATTCGGCGCGAATTTTTAGGGCAGTGACACTGGTTCATAATTTTCTACGTCACCTTTTAAGGGGACGTAACATTACACTCTGGGCATTCAGTTTTTTCTGCTCATAGAAAAGCTTCTTTTCTCGAGCGAGCGATTCCGTAACGGTGTTGTTTAATAAGAGCGCAAAAGTTCACAATTTTTGGGTCAATGCAGATACCCATAATAATGAAGACCGATGCTGGAAGCCATGAAGAGCGGCCGCGATGCGGATTGGGCTCCGACAAATGTGATGCATCGAAAACCTTATGAATCTCGTCCGCCAGGCAGTAACGAGACGGTTATTACTGCAGTGTTCATTTTAGTTTCCACACTCAAGGTTGTTTTGTTGCATGAACGTACATGCATGTGCTGACAGGCTCAAACGGAGCGCTCAGCACAAACACAAAAAAAAAACTGCCAGTCAGCGCCACCCAGTCGAGCCGGCCGAAAGCGTATAATCATACGGGCAGGTCATCTTCATGAATAAATATGCATGAATGAATGAATTAATGTATGAATTAATTCATATGCACGTCCGCATCCTTGCATTTTGCAAACGTCAATGTAGACGTAATGTGATGATCATGATTAGATGGTTGCGCCCTTTGCAGCGAGTGGACAGATACGAGAATAACGCAAAACTGTTGTTGTTGTTGTGGCTGTGGCTGTAGGAAGAAAGAAAAGAAAATGCACGGGCCTGCTACTGGCCAATCTAGTAACGTTGCTACTGGCTCTGTAGCTGAGTCACCTTCTCTGCCTCGTGTGGACTGAAGAGAATATAGACAAGAAAGAAAAAAGAAGAGCGAAAGACGCGTGTCGCAACAACAGCCGTCGTCCATCACCACCGAGAGGTGGCGGGTGCAATGACGGCTCAAAACAGATAAAAATCAGAGGCAGGCCAGCCCCCGCCGCACGCGGCGGGGACCCACCTGCCCCAGCCCCATCAGGGCAAGGACTGCAATATACTCGTGAGAGCGGCACTACTGTTAAGCCGTTTCGTCAGAGGCAGCTGTAGGTGCGTTTGCGCCCGAAATGACTCAAAGTTAGACCTTTTGTTGCCTCTTGAACTCATTTGCGTCCCGCTAGTGACCGAACGCGCTCAAAATACTCCACCTGCCACTGCAGTCCTGATTTTCGTTTTTATTATACGTATACTTTTTATTCATCTTGATTTCTACAAGCCACCAAAGAAACCTTCACTGCCGCACAAGCCGACTCGAGTTCCTCGATTTACGCCATCGTTCTGTTGCACCGGAAATATTTTGTGCTGTAGTGTTGTGCACCTTGCCGGTCACGGAATCGCACCCGATGCATCCTTCTCCTTCCTCACGTGAGCGTTCATAAATCGAGAAGTGTGCTGTCACTCTGTTGCGCGGGGAATATTTTCTGCGGTACTGTTATGCACCTCGCTGCTCAGCCACTTAATAAAATTCGGCCGTGGACAACGGTAATTTTCGGACCGGGGCTAAATGGGTTTTGGAAAGGGGCGACTCAATTCTAGATTCGGGAAAAGTCAATATTGGTGCTGCGCGGTCTCTCTTGGCTTGGAATGGTTCTGGTCAGTTCTCGGCGGGGGTAGATTCAATTCACGATTTCTACCTTTTTCAAACGTGGGCGAACTTCACTTGGGAGTCAGCCATATACCATTTTACACAGCGCTCAATTTACCCCTAAAGTAACTTTGACAATGACTGGCAGTGTATTGCCAGCGCCCCTCAATATTCATTAATTCACTGATTTATTGTACCCTTAAAGAGCCTGTTAGGGCATTCCATAAGGGGGGGGGGGAGGGGGACAGTTGAAATACTCGGTAAAGAGAATAACACCCCAATGCTAACACAATAACATACAACACATTGCAATGCGAAAAAGTGAATACAATATGGTTTGGTTTGCTTGGTTGGTGGGGTTTAACGTCCCAGAGCAACTCAGGCTATGAGAAACGCCGTAGTGGAGGACTCCGGAAATTTCGACTACCTGGGGTTCTTTAACGTACGCTGACATCACACAGCACACGGGCGCCTTGCTTTTCGCCTCCGTCAGAAAGCGGCCGCCGAGGCCGGGATTCGATCCCGCGCCCTTGCGAACAGTAATCGAGCGCCGTAACCACTGCGCCACCCCGACGGGGTAATTGAATACAATACGGAATGTTACGATGCAGTTCTAATTATTACGTAGTGACGGATAGGCTAAAGGTGGCAGGAGCAACAAGAAAAAATAAAATGGTACAATTCAAAGCACTGGGTTGATTTTTCATTTGCTGCAATGTTCAATTAGTGCCTCTTCAAATTAAGTAACGTCACACTTGTTTACAATGTAGTCTGTTTGGTGGTTTCTATTTTCTATTGTTCCAGGCAGAAATTATTTATTGAAGGCCGTTATAGAACCATGTAAACGCTGAATACCGAGGAAATTAAAGAGGTGACGCGATGTTCTATGGGAGGTAAAAGTAATGAGTCACGGGGGTCAGTAATGTAATATAATTTACGAAAGATGCAGAGTCGTAGTATAAGGTTAAGTGTTGCCTTAATCAGTGTGATACTGTAGTTTCTATCATAAGTTCAGGAGATGTATCGTGCTGCGCGGTTCTGAATAGCTTATAGGGTGTTAAGTACGCTTGATGAGGATTCCATAATAATATAATAATAATAATAATTGGTTCACAGGAAGGGAAGGCACAGTATCTTTCACACTTGTTTCTGTGGACACCTGAACCGCGCCGTAAGGGAAGGGAGGAAGGTGGGAGTCAAAGTTGACAGAAAAAGGAACCGTAGTGAAGGGCTACGGAGTGCTTTCGACCACCTGGGGATCTTTAGCGTGCGCTGACATCGCACAGCACACGGACGCATCTTCGTTTCGCCTCCATCGAAACGCAGCCGCCGAGGTCGGGTTCGAACCCGGGTATTCCGGACAGTAGTCGGGCGTCTTACCACTGCACCACCTCGGCGGGACCGTTATCAAAAACGTCTACGACGAGGGCGCGGTCATCAACACCAAAGGTGCAATGTGCTCCTGCCCGACATGCCGGCGTGAGAAAAATCACTCCAACGCCGCAAAACCGCGAGTTCGTCAACGTAAAGAAAGCGTCCACACTGAAACACGAACGAAAAGTAACTTCAGCAGGAGAGCGGAAATTACACTCTTATATAAATAAAACATCAAGATTGTGCAAGCGCGCTAAGTCCAATAATCCCCGTTGCTTTTCGGGGTTTCTAAACCCTTGAACGTTATACGAAGCAAAGCGAAACTGGGCCATCATTAAAATAAAGAGGAAAACAAGCACAACAAAGTGACACAGTATAACAAATAATCAAGGAGGAACTCTACGAACTCACAGCATTGTTCTGCGGGCATAGTCCGCGGCTGATGTCGCACACCAGCGTCGGGAAGGCGCATGGGGAGCAGATTTAGGCGCCCGCTGTTCGAGCTGAGGGCTGGTCGACAGTCCGCGGCTGATGTCGCACACCAGCGTCGGGAAGGCGCATGGGGAGCAGATTTAGGCGCCCGCTGTTCGAGCTGAGGGCTGGTCGACGGCGGAGAAGTGACGACACGCTGCGCTTTGCGGGATGCCGCAAGGTCCGTTCTCCGCAGGCGACTGCAGAAACGCAGTTCCGCACAGAAACACACGCACAACAGGGCCCGCGCATTCTATCGTTCAGTGCACACGTTGACGAGGCTAAAACGCTGAAATCCCCGCAGAGGCCATCGGCGACTGGCGGGAGCTGCCCAGGGAGCGGTCGCGCTGCCGCTAGGCGCGGGGAAAGAGGAAAAGAGCGACCACAGGGGCCGACGACGCTTGATATGAGAGCCATGGTGGCTGCGTGTCATTATCCGAGACATCCATTAACGTGCCGTCATCTCCCTTTCTCACTCGTTTCATGGGGGCAGTGGTTGCCGCGGATGGCGACATGCTGCCATCGGATGCCGATAGCTGACGCTTTGGAGTCTTCTGTGGAACGCGCCTTTCCCGCACGACCCAGACCTGCACGGGTGGTACGCGCGGCTCCTGGGCGTCCAGTCTCCGTCAGCTCTGCAGCAGCGCTGCTCGTATAAGGGGCGCCGCCTCCGCAGAAGAGTGTCGCCTCACGGGTGAAGCTGTGGCTGCCCCAGCCTCTCGTTGCATGTGCTGCGACTGGTACGCTGCGGCCTCATCTTCCGATTCCGTAGAGTTGGCGGGGGAAGTGGCAACGGACTCGCTGTCGTCGCGAGAAGACGGCACCGCACTGGACACCTCGTCTCCGGAAGACAGGAGTGCATTCGTGTTGAACCACGTTCGGTAAAAAATGGCCCTATTATACCAGTCATGACGGCTAGGTTGATGACGTCACTACCCATAACTGGTTAGTCATGAATAATGGCTAATTAAAACTGGTTTGGTTTGGTTTGTGGTTTGTAGGGTTTAACGTCCCAAAGCAACTCAGGCTATGAGAGACGCCGTAGTGGAGGACTCCGGAAATTTCGACCACCTGGGGTTCTTTAACGTGCACTGACATCGCACAGCACACGGGAGCCTTGCTTTTCGCCTCCATTGAAAAGCGGCCGCCGGGGCCAGGATTCGATCCCGCGTCCTTGGGAACAGTAGTCGAGCGCCGTAACCACTGCACCATCCCGGCGGTGTAAGAAATAGTAATGATTAGTTAGTCATTAGTGCTATTTAGTGACAAGTTAGTCATTGGCCATAACTATTAGTAGTACTAGTTAAGGTGCGACGCGGTCGTGGCCGAACGGATAGGGTGATGGCCGGTGGTATGAGTCATTAAATGATCTCGCGGCAGCCTGCGAGATCTCGAGAAGTGTGACGCCTCTTCTGGCCGGACGGACAGGGTCGTGGCCGCGAGTACGAGGCAATAGATTGCTTTCGCCTTGATACTAGGCCAATTTTTTTACCCTACACCAATATCCAATACCTCCAATTGTATTTCGCTGCACTATATAGCTGGTGTAGGCTAAAAAATGCCTCTTTTGAATTTACAGCCACGTTTAGAGCGACCAGGCTTAGATCTTCCGCGTGACTGCGTCAGCATCATGCCGCATCATGCCTCGAAGGCTATCTAGAGGGCCCAGAGGTCGTCGCTGATGCTCGAGTTACACAAAGCGACACATCGCCTCGACGAGAGGATATCTGCCACACTTTTTAGAGCGCAGCTCTGTGGCACCCGTTCCTGGGTTTTGCGCCGTCGTCACTGTCGGCATCGGCGTTGTCCCTCGTAACCAGTTCCACTTTAACTGCCACCTTCCTTCCCTTACGGCGCGATTCAGGTGTCCACATGAAACAAGTGTGACAGATACTCCACCTTTCTGTTGTTTTTTTGCTACAGGCAGAAGGAAAAGAAAATGCACGAGCCTGCTACTGGCTCTGTAGCTGAGCCACTTCCGCTGCCACCTAATTGATTTATTTATAGGAAGGGAAAGGCGCCGTAACTGTCTCACTTGTTTTTCTGTGGACACCTCAACCGCGCCGTAAGGGAAGGTGGGAAGGTTGGAGTGAGAGTGGAAAGAGAGAAAGAGGAGAACAGAAGAAAGTAGAGAAAAAAGGAAAAAGAAGAGGGAGAGAAAGACGTGCGCCGCAACAACAGCCGTCGTCCACCACCGAAGCGGTGGCGGGTGCAATGACAGCCTACAACAGATAAAAATTCTGCGGCAGGCTAGCCCCCGCCGCAAGCAGCGTTAACCAATCCGTCCCAGCCCCGTAGGGCCAGGAACAGCCCAGCTTCGCGTATGCCGTATGTCGTCCAACCATTGGATCGCCAGCCGCGCGCTTTACCGTTATTGTTGTTGTGGCTGTAGGAAGAAGTAAAAGAAAATGCACGGGCCTGCTACTGGCTCTGCAGCTGAGCCACCTCCGCTGCCTCGGGCAGACAGAAGAGAAAATAGAGAAGAAAGAAAAGGAAGAGTGAAAGAAAGACGCGCGCCGCAACAACAGCCGTCGTCCACCACCGCAGCGGTGGTGGGTGCAATGACGACCTACAACAGATAAAAATTAGGTGGCAGGTTAGCCCCCACCGCAAGCGGCGGTGACCCGCCTGTCCCAGCCCCATCAGGGAGTACAACCGCTGCGCCACGCCCCGGGTCGTGAAACGCTCTTCATATTTCCGCTTGTCTGCCGTGAGAATGACAGTGGTATTCCGAGAGTGACAGATACTGCGATTGGCACGCAATTTGAAAGTTCCAAAGTCTAAAATAGTTAAGTCACTAAATTAGGGTGACGTCAAGGATGTGACGTCACCCACCTGCCGTCAGCAATAAGGACCAAGCGGGAACGAGTGCGCTCCAACACCACCGGGCGGCGCTTCTTGCCTTCTGAGAGTGACAGATGCTGCGCCTTTTCTTTCCTGTAAATGAATTATAGAACGCCGGTGAACTTAGACGCGCTCGACATGGAAGCCAAGGAGAGTTTAGCTGCTGACGAATGCCGCAGAAGACTGGAGAAATTTTCTTCTGATCCCGAGGTAGTCACTGCTTGCCACTACGTATATCCAGGCATAGCAGAGCTAAGCCATCTTTCATTTTTAGAGCGCAGCTCTTTGGCGTCCGTTCCTGGGTTTCGCGTCGGCGTCGGCCTCGTAACCAGCTCCGCCCCCCTTTCATCCCCCCAGCGCTAGCAGCGACCGACTGATACCGCTGGATGCCGCTGACGCCACTAGAGAGTCAAGATAACGTAAGTAAGTAAGTGTTTTCTTTTCCGTTTGCAAAGTACAGTTGCAAACGGACAGGTTCGAGGAAAAAAGCTGCGGAAACAGCTTGACAGGTCCTAAAACCCGTTCGTTGGCAGCAGCAGCAGCCGTGCGGAATGGCAATGCTTTCAATACAATAAAGCACAAGCATGAAGAAAGAAACAAAAAATAACAAACAAAAAAGGTGAATCTGCAAAGCTACATAGGTTAGTAAAAAAATATACAGCAGCATGAAAATAATCTCACTCAGTCACAAAAGAAGTACAATTGGCAAGGAACATATATAGTGCTGATTTACAATGACTAACCCAATGGTTGACAATATAAATACACACTCAATATTAGTGGCAAAAATAATTGTGTAGAGTAGATAATGAAACATGTAAAACATCAATATTTTCCGAGATTAGTGCTCTGAGTAAGGCAGGTAGGGTGTGAGCAATCATTTGCTTATCGTAATTAGTTCGCGTGTGTGTTACATACCAGTATTCCGGACATCGCGTTTGGTAGTGAAGTAGACTTTGTTTAAGATTGGCTGTTGAACGGATGGCAAACTTATTCAATTTGCATTCTTTTGCATGCACTTTCAATATGTTAAGCTCTTGGAACAAAGGTTCACTTGGGAAATCCCAGTTCACATTGCATATCGCGCGCAGAAATTTTTTCTGAAGGACAAATAACCGACCTACATTTGTGGCAGACGTGGTACCCCAGACAAGACAGCAGTAATTAAGGTGACTCATAAAGAGAGATTTATATATAAGCAATTTTACATTACGGGGACGATACCTAAGGGAAAAAATTAGTCCAACTACCTGGGATAGTTTGCTTACAAGTGATGATGAATGGCTGTTCCATGACATGTCATGGTCGAAAAAAATTCCTAAGCTTTTTACTGAATTCACTAGTTCAATTTTATCCATATTAAGTGTGATGTCTGCAGGTAGTGTAGCATTTCTGTTCTTGGCTTGGAATAATATGGCTTTTGTTTTAGTTGCATTTATTATGAGACCGTTTTTGATCGACCATGCATGTAGTTTTTCTAGTGCTTTATTAGCAATTCTTATTAAGTCTGAGGTATCATGAGAAGAAAACAGGAGTGTGGTATCATCAGCATAGATGATGTATTTGGTGTCATGATCAATATTAACAATATCATTAACATAAATATTGAAGAGGAGGGGTCCAAGTATACTACCCTGCGGCACTCCTATTCTTATGTTTTTTATTTGAGAGGATATGTTATTGACTTGTGTATATTGAGCTCTAGAGCCCAGATATGACCTAATTATTTCATGAGCAACGCCACGTATACCATAGTAAGTTAACTTTTTAAGTAGAAGTTCATGATTAATGCAGTCAAAAGCTTTTGTAAAATCTATTAGTACACCGAGTGTATGTAGACGATGTTCAATGTTCCTAAGGATAAATTCTTTTTGTTCCAAGAGGGCAAGCTGAGTAGACAGGTGTTTGCGGAACGCGTGCTGGCAGTGAGTTAAGAGGCAATTATCCTGAAGAAATGCAGAGAGACGTTTAAATATTATCTTTTCGAGACCTTTTGAAAAAACTGGCAGAATTGATATGGGCCTATAATTTGTTATTAGTGTCCTGCCACCACTTTTGAATAACGGGATTACTTTAGCGACTTGCATTTTCTGCGGGAAGATTCCGGCTGTCACGAAATCGGCGCCCATTTTCATCAAGCCGGTACGGCGCGAGGCCCGCACGGCGTCGCGTGGAAGGCACGGAGAGAGAAGCCCCCTTCCCCGCGCGGGAGAGCGCGTAGCTTTGTACGCGTTGCCGTCACCCTCTTTCCCATTGCCCGGGGAGGACGGTGGTTCATCGGACTGGAATCAGCCAGAAATTTCCAGCATGTTCTATGGGACCTGGCCAATGGCGACGCGCGGCTCGACGGGAGGAAGAGAGAGCGCTATAACCAGCGAAGCTAAGTGTGTGTGCGCGCTAGCTTTGACGCGTGCTAACAAACAGACGCGGCGCGCCCTATTTAAAGAGACCGCGCCGTTTGATGAGTCAGTCAGTCAGTCCGTTCGTCAGTGTTTTGCGACGTGCTCACCTGTGCTTCGGCTGGACTCCCGGGGATCACCCGCTGCTGGCAAGCCCACGGACCTACAAGGGAGCGGCGCTCGTCTCGTATGGCGGCCACATCGTGACTCTTGCGTCGGACTGCAACAGTGCCCGGTGAACAATTTGGTGTTTGTTTATGTAACTCTCTCGTGTTTGATTTGTTGTAAAGCCTCTGTGTTATTGGATCATTCTGTAGTTGCATGCTTAGCGTTTGTATTCTGTGAACCTCTCGTCTGTTGTATTTCAAGTGATCTTGTGTATTCCTTTGTATCGTATCTTGCTGTGCATAAATTGTGTTTTGTTTGTTACTTCTGACTCCGATCCTTTCTCTGGTTTGAACCGGCGACCGCTGGGCACCAAACGACCACCCCCTTCTGTCACTACAAGGTAGTTGAATTCCGGCTGAGCTTGCCACGCAGGTCGAGGGCATCTCCTTTGCGACCGGAACAGCTACCCCCACTCGCTCTAAGGGTGTCTGGGAGTGTGCGCACCGTTAAGGGCGCATCGTTAATAATACCCCCATAATTATTAACGGGTGACACCGGCATTTAGGCATAAGTTGTAAACATACGTCAACACTGGAGCAATGATATCTAGGATATACTTAATTGGCATTATCTGCAGGCTGTCTACGTCCAGACTACGACTATTGCTAAGTTCAGAGAAGAGACAGGTTAATTCGGATTCATTGGTTGGGTGCATAAATATAGTATCCGGAATGCTTGTTGGTATGAAATCGCAGGCGGTCATACATACGGGAATGTCATTAGTGCTGGTTAAAAATTCATTAAAGGAGTCAGGCAGTGACTCATCGCTTATCTGTACACCATTTTTAACAATCTGCACAGGTAGTTGGGAACTCGGCGTATGGTTCCGTAAGACATTAAGTTGTTTCCAAGTCTTCTGACTGTCGCCTTCACATGACTTGAACAGGTCGGTATGATAGTTGGTTTTAGCGCTGCGCAGTTCGTTTGTGAGGCGATTGCGAAAGCGTTTGAATTCAGTCCAGTCATCTGGATTACGTGATTTGATAAATTTATCGTATAGCCTGTGTTTAGTTTTTATTTTTTCAAATAGTTGCATTGTAATCCATGGCTTGTGAATCCTGGAAGGTCTCTTTCGTTTAATACTACAGGGGAAGTGTCTATGATAACAAGTGGAGAAGATTTTTAGGAAAAATTCATAAGCAATATCGGGATTTTGTACAGCATAGACATCCGTCCAGTCTGTGCTTTCCATTTCGTCGCGGAAACTGTCCAGCCCGTTCTGCGTAATTACTTGTTTGAAAGTGTCATTAGTGGTTGATCGATAGCTTTTGCGGTTTAGACATAAAAATATGGGCATGTGATCACTAAGACCACACGAAAAAACTCCCGATTTATTCCTACCTAATGCAGCACTTGTAATGAACAGATCGATACATGTGGGCGTATTACTAGTAGTTCTGGTAGGTGTTGTTATGACATTTAAACAACCATGTGTCTGTATAACTGCCTCAAAACTGCGTTTTGACGGGCTGTCGACCATCATATTGATATTGAAATCGCCACCCAACACAACTTCATAACTGAATTCACACCTATACAAAAAGAACCGTACAAGAAACCGAAAAAATGTGTCTAGGTTTCCACTTGGTGGCCGGTAAAAAACAGAATAAATAGTTCGAGCACACACAACTGATAGAACTTCATAGCCAGCAGTAGTGCAACAAAATTCGTTAATGGGCTCTACATTTATGCTT
>JAJIZL010060684.1:178-13042 GCA_023969395.1 Amblyomma maculatum
ATGTGACATTGCAAAAAAAAATTAGAAGTAAAGCTCTTTGTATGACTATGTTCGGAAACTTCATTTGAGCCTTTCTGCATGTGGATGACAAACATTGAAGGGCTCCCAAATCACAGAAAACGCAAGAAAACGCGACAAATATTGAAATGCAAACAGTACTTCCTCACGTTTTACGAGTCCTACACTACAATCGATGCTTCCGGCATTGCCTTGAAACGCACATATTACTTGCGCAAGAGAAAACTTAGCTCCGTTTTCTTTCATTCAGATGTTCATTATTTTACGCTGGACACTGGCTTCGGCATTTATATCGAACTGCTAGTAGAAGCACTTTATTAAAAGCAACTGCAAACAGCGATACAAAGGTTCTACGAACACTGGGTTGTGCAAGGTGCACCGAAGAATATAACAAGGACCATCGCTGCGCTACGCAGTTAAATCTAAATTAGGTATCCAGCCACAGAAGCTCGCGTACACAACAGTGCATCGCAAGCGTTGCAGCACAGGCAGAACAACTACTATAATGAATGCTTTACCTGCAAATGAAGAGTCGATGGCTTGCCTCAAGTGCTTCTTTTCCGGTGCGGTTCGAACCCGGCAGACGCTTGCAGCGTTGAACGTGAACGCATTGCCAGGTGCGGGGCTTCCGCGCTTCTCAAGCGTTTGACGTTACCGCTATATCAACCAACTCCAGCCGTATAGAACACTGCACTCTGGACGCACAAAGCAAAGCGCAACAATCATCGACGAACGCAAACACCGGCTTCAGCGAAGTATTTCAACTTCAAAAACGAACTACTCGCATTAATACGCCGCCATGCCGCTGTTACTACGCGTCATGCATGGAGGGTATAGCAAAGTGAGTGTAGCAGACTACGTTTCAGCGACTCCACTCCGCCACTGACGAACAACACGGGGGCGCTAAAGTCACCTTACAAAATTCGTCAGCAAATGCTGTTTGTAACTGCCAATTTGCAGTGTGCCAGAGCATGAATGTACAAAAAACTATTTCCGATTTTGTATCCAGCGCATGACAAGTGATTTAAGTACAGATGTGTTACAAAGTGGACTTTACACAAAAGAAAGCTGCGCTCACCTAGTGGCGCTTCAGTCGAAATTAGATGAACGCGGCAGTTTCACTAGCCGTATTAGGCCACTGCAACATTGTGTCTTGACGAAGTTAATGAAATGATGCGATATCCTTGCAGGGTAGTATTGTTTTCCATTAAACAAAATTTAAAATATTGTTAGCTATGACATAAAGCGCAGTGTTCTGAGTTAAATTGTTTGACTAAATTACATAAAATCTATTTAGCTGCAATAACGAAACTGAAACCTTGGCTCCAACTGCCGAACATCTAAGGTGGTGCGAAGGTTGCAGTGCAGTTATCTAGCTGTATTCTGTAGTTTGTAGTGCAAAGACCGTTAAAAGGACCTCGTTATTTTCTTTCTTCCAGCCTTGTTCAGCATTGCGAGCGTCGTTGCTCGAAATTTGTGCTTTTCGATACTTCCGCGTGCCGCTACAACGAGGTACAGCGTTCGTTATGAAGAAAATTGTGTCGCAGAAGGGTCATTGCTGCTCGAAATCTTCCGTGCATGTGCTATCTGAGTCGAAACAACCCATAAATCAGCGCCACGAGACCACCGCTGAGGCCCAGGGACCCTAGACGTGGCATACTAATATATTCTGCATGGTACGTTGCCTTGGGCTCCACTTGTTATTGGGAAAAATAGGCCCTGGCAAAAATGAGAAAAAGATAAATCATAAAGTATCAAAAATAGGCGGAGAAAAGGGCACGCCAAGTCAGAATTCGAGTCCACTCTCTGACTATCTTGCCAGCCTGGGAGACAAAAGCAAATGGACGAAGAGCTATATTTTTTTTATGGCCAGCATCACACTTAACTTTCGTGGGTTCATGTCTCGAAGTGGATAGTCTCAGGCAGCCGCTATGTTAATTGCGATTACGACTGCTCGAACATTGAAGCTGGTTGCTGGAATTCTAGACTGGGCACTGATGTGGATCTCAGGCGCCATGGAGGAAGGAGTACTTCCTCCGTGCTAGGCGCTCAGAAGCATGGAGTTCCAATTAGTTTCGTCACGCTGTTCTGGAGCTCCGGCGCGAAACCTAATTAAGATGGAATTCGTGACTATCAAAACTTTAATTCTGCGCAGGATCCAGAGACTACTTCGGTCTAAAAATTGATGTGCTATGTGATCGAGATGTCGGATGGTTTATATGTTGCCTTTGGAAGAGGGAAAGAGCTAAAAAAAAAGGCAGGATGTGCTGCAGTAGTACAAGTGCTGTGTGCTTTCTTTTCTTGCACACTAGTTTATATTAGTAGGTAGTCTATGCTTTTCTTTGTTTCATTCTTTTTGCATTGCTTTCCTAGAATGCAGTTATATTCACTGCTTTGTCTACCTTGTTTAAAGCCTAAGATTATGCCCGCAGTGCATATGTCGGTGGTAATTACATAATGAAGACTTTGCCAAATTTTTATAATAGCCTTTCTGATTCATTTCACCTTCCCTGTCTTATCCATTTTACTTGTTCGCAGATGTGCTTTCTTATTATATTACTGTTAGGTTAATTTACATGTCCACAATGTAAAGTTTTGTACTATATAATAATAACTCACTATTTCGTTTTTTCCTTGTGCATTATTTTGATTATTTACCATGCGTTGTTCGATACTTTCCGTAAGTTCATGCTGGCAAAATTAAATGCCCAGGATGTGTGACTATATAAGAAGTTCGCAGCTTTGCTGTAAGCCATGCAGTGGTCTCAGACCACTGTTGTTGACCTGGAAGCCTAACTATTAACCTGTTGTGTGGTAATTTACGAACCGAGGTGATCATGTATATAAGAAAGAACAGCCTAGATTGAATTCCACATATAATATGAGAAGTTTCGCCCTCCATAACAGATGTTAGCCTTTGCTATATGTACTGTTTTTTGCTGCTGCTTTTACTTTAGTTTTCTGCTGTCTGATTTCTTTAGACTGTTTACCTCAGTTTACTTTAATTTATCAATTTTCTATTTCTCATTCCTACCTAAGCGGTGGTAATTATGAGTGCCACACCTGGTGTTTAAGAAATTGACTGATGGTGGCAAGAGCCGCATCCACCTGCGAAATTTTTTATCCTTTTGCTGCTTGGTGTTTGGTGCCATGCAAACTGTTCATTTAATGGCAATGTGTGCTTTGCACACAACATTGTATGACATTCACCAATAGAACTGCTTAGTGTTGCTGTATAATCTTGTTTTGGCAAGTTTTGTCCTATGTCATCTCATTCAGCTATGCAATAACCTTTGCCTTTAACGTTCCATGAAATGAGTCTATAAAAAAGGTACTCAAATTTTGAAGTGATTTGGGCACCACATCTTCAAAATAGACTTTCTGCTGATTAGTATAGTTTCCCTACACATCTGCTTGTTTCTCTGAAGGCATTCACTTCGATTGTAACAAATATTTTATTTACACATTACGAGAAATTTTGTTTAATAGTGCTGAAAGATGGGCATGTATGCAAAGAGCCACAACACCAATAGCTGGCTTGTGGTGAAAGTAACCATGACTTCGTCCAAAATTATGTACAGAGAGTGTGGCGACTACCCTAGCTATCATGTACGTTTTTGGTGTGCGCCAATTATTATGGTTATCTAATATATTATAGTGCAAAGGTGCACATTTTGCAGCGTTTTGCATCTGTGTAATATGGGAGTGTTGAAGAGCAAGTTGGCTTGATAACGTCAACTGCTAGTCGCCTGAAATTCTGCATAGATTATCGGCACATTTTTTATAGTCCTTGGTAAATGCTGCATAATTTAATTCTCAACAAGTTTTTGTACTTTAGCTTTTCTGTTAAAACTACCCAGCCTTTGTTCTTTCATGAAGTAATTGTTTGCTTTCTTTCTCACGAGCATCGCAGTTATAAAAGCTGCACACTGACACCATTACCAGAAATAAAAAAATAAAAATGAATTCCGTTTTTTTTTTACCATCTATGCCCTCCTTATAGATTTAGAAAGTTCAACTCCTGGCAAACCACTGCTGTTAATAATTTTCTCAATTCGCATGTTTTAGAGCATAACTGTAAATAAATGAAACTTGTGCTATTAATGCATGGCAGGTATGTGTTGCATGGATACCATTGCATTTACTGACATGCAAAATCAGCAAGTGACAGCTTCCAATTTGAATGCACGATACCTTAATATCAGTATAAAAAACTATTTTGTTTTAGTTAAAAATGAGGCTCTGATTAATTTCTGGAGGTGGCATGATGCATCGCTAAGTCAAAGTCATTGATTACAAAGGTACAAGACTGGTAGTAATGTCGACAAAAAATGTGTATACCGAAATTATTTTCAGTGGTTGTCCAGCTTATGTTGAGTACAATTTATCTCAAATAGTTTATGTTAAGTGTAATTGCAAGGGTCTAGTTGTAGCTCTCACTTACTGCTAGTCGGTTAAATGTGACTGAACTGAGTTTATTGCATTACTAAGTCAAATATTCCTGAATAGCTTATGTCAAGTCTATTTGAACGGAACCAACCCTACACTGTAATTATAATTGTTATTGTTTCTACATTGTGATTAAGTACAAACTAAATGCATGAAATGATAAATTGTTAGATAGGTTACATTATTCAGCTGTTTGTTTCATCATATATGGATTACATTGGATACCATTGTGCTCAATTATTGCAGGTCAAAATTAATTTTCATAGTTAGATTGTAGTGTTTATTATTCGACATTACACTGCATCAAGTCATATATCTGGAGAGCTTATGTCGAGTATATTTGCACTAGACTAATTGCAAGCCCTAATGAAGTGTCATTGGGTAAATGTGAATAAAAATGGAAGCTCAGGCCATGAAATCATCACGTATGAATGAGTAGCTTATCTCAATATTCACCGGAAATATTGCAGGTTCTATTTAAAAATAAATTTCATCCTATAAAATAGGAAGTCATATATCATATCATTTAATAGCTTATTAGAGAGGGCTACTTGTAGGTCTTAATTATGGTTTGTTAGCTATTTGGGAAATACATTGTGCTTTGTATCATCATCAAGTTATATATCATTAGATAAATTATGGTATGTATATTTGTACGGAAATATTTGCTAGGTCTATTAACAGTGCAGGTAATTGGTTTAATGATAAGAATAAAAATTGAAAATCCTGCTGTATATATCAAATATATTTAATCATACATCTTTGGGTAGCTTATATCGAATGCAAATGCACTACATTTATTGCCAGTCTTAAATAGGAATCAATTAGAAAAGTGATGCAATTAACAATTCAACATTAGCCTCTCAAGTCACATACCATATGAAATTTCTCTAGAAGTACATAATCCAAAAATAAACAATAAACTGGGCAAAAAACGTGCAAGTAAAATTTAGCATGTTCAACTTGATCAGTCAAAAACCAACAAAAGTCATGAAGTACTACTAAAGCTATGGATTCACCACAATAAGCTTGGAGACATAATTACAGCCCCCTGGTAGTATTTTTCCCATGTTCATTGCAATATACATATTTTAACTTTGCGAGATGTAATACATGTGCACGGCAAGAGCTTTCAAGTACCACACACGCATACCTATAGAGATTGACCCACACATTTTGACATTTGAACTGATAGTTCTCAACTGCATGCATATAATGAAATGTGCCGTTTTTGGGCAACCTTCCATGTGTGCAAGGCAAAGGAAATCACGGTTATTTAAAGCTGCTTAATTCAGTAATTATGACAAAGAAACACTTATTTTTAGGTTGATCATTAGGACATGGGCTGTACGATGTCAGTGCACGTTAAATAAGCCCAGGTGGTCGAAATTTCCGGAGTCCTCCACTATGGCGTCTCTCATAGCCTAAGTCACTTTGGGACGCTAAACCCCACAAACCAACCAACCAACCATTAGGACATACAACAATCATCATAAATTATTCAATGACCAAATAGACATATGTATATTCTTTTCGTGCTCTAAGTTTCACCCCTCCAGAAAGAGTGCATTGAAGTACTGATGGATCCTTTTAAGGGGTGTAAAGCAAGCAACAGTGCACCCATTAAAAGGTTGCATCTATATGTCAAAGCACACATATAGATGATGCGAGTCATACACAGAAATGTACTTTATGGATATGCAATTCATAAGCAGGGCAGAACAGACCAGTTTGTTGTACAACTCAATTTGTAGTACAACAGAGTTGCGTTCTGTTGTACTGTGCTTTGTTATACAACAGACCAGTCTGCAGTACAACGCAGCAGTCTTTGGTACAACAGAGCAGTCATGTGTTGTACAACAAAGCACTCTGTTGTATACTTTCCCGTAGTACAACGGAACCGTGTTGTGTTGTACAACAGAAATTTGTGTCGCACAATGCAAAATTACGTCCTACAACAGAAATTTCTGTTGTACAACAGAAAATGCCTGTAGTATTTTTCAACTGGGCTATAAAAACAAAAAATGAACATATTGTTACAGAAGCGGAAGAAGCGGCTGTGGCGCGTTAAGAGCACTTTCGCTAAGCCCGCCGTGATTCATTATATCATCGCACAGTCATCAGACGTCATCTCTCTCCTGTGTTCGTTGTATCCATCGGCTTGCCATCCCTTAACATTTATATGTAAGTTCGGGGTAATTCATCTTTCCTCAACCGGGCCCGAAGTTTCGGCGCCTTGCCTCTTCTATGCCGTTGGTCGGTCTAGGAAGCTTCGCTTGGCTGGTCCCCGGTCTGCCGGACCGGATGTCACCTTGCCGTTCAAACACCCCGTTCCCCGCCACGACCACAAGACAACACCGAGAGATTGACACCGGATGCCACCCAAACGACCTCAAACAGAGCCGAACACAATACGAGCCCACGGATTCGATGTGCTCAGCAAAGGCCCCAATGGTTAAAGACACCACGACCCAAGATGCCGCTACACTAGAAGACACTACCCCGACCCATGCCATGTGGTGCTTTCCTTGGCCTCCGTCATCCGGAATTGGTGACCTGTAGCCCGAAAATGTCCTGGGCAAGGCTTCATCGGGAATCATCATGTCGGCAAGCCGCTGTTTTATTACTTCTCCCTTTGTAGACCGTTTTGTAGATATTGTAAACAAAAACAATTGTCTAGTGTGTGACACTTCCGCTCAAAACGCTAAGCGATTTAGTACCCACGACATTGCATCGAAAGTAAACAGCATGTTCTGAATGCGCAGAAAGATGCATGGCATTTGAAAAAGTGGCGACAGAGCCTACGGGTGACATTATCGCTCGGTTGGCTGAAAATAGAAATAAACATATATAAATCTTAAACAACATTGTCCGTGTTTTGGAAACGCTATCACAATTTGCACTTAACAGGCAGGGCTTCAATGATCGGCTAGTTTTTGTTGAGGTGGCAAGAGTGTTCTCCCCCCTCCCATGTCAGTCTGCACACTTCACTAAGTTCATAAAATTAAGTGCATTTTGGGCACATCCATTTATTCAAAAACCGGAAGGATTCCGGTTTCCGGAATCCAGATTTCGCACGGTGGAGCTTCATTGTTCCCCTAGTTTTTGTTGTGGCGGCAAGAGGGTCCTCCATGTCAAGTCTGCACACTACACTAAGTTCATAAAATTAAACATGTGTTTTGGACACAGCCATTTATTCAATAACATGAAATATTCTGATTTCCGGAATCCGGATTCCGGACGGAATAAGGAACAAACAATTTCGGTATCGTCGATGAAAGTAGGCAGCGTGGCAGCTGTAATACTCGACTGGGGTGGAGCATGTTGGAAAGTGCGATCATAAACGTGAGAAGTGGTAACTGTACCAGAGATAATATATTGTTTACACTATGATTCAGAGATGAATAATAATCAGCCTATTATTATTTAGAACCCTTTTTCTCTCCAATAGGCTGCGAACTTCTTGTCAAAGCATCCCAAGTGCAGACTGTAGAAGCTTCTTCAACACCAAGCGCAAAGGAAGCAAGGTTAAACTTTATCAGGAAGAGTGCAACTACAGCAGCTAAAACTTTAAAATTATCACATATCAAGAGCAGAAAGTGCAGAAGTAGAAGTTGAAAATAAATCTATGTGGAAAAGCACTCTTTGTTTGTTGCTTTCTTATCAAGCCGTGATCTATACGCAATATTTCCCCTGGAGTGCATCATCAATTGCTCTCATACGGGACATAGGTTGGTCGCATTCGGCTGAAGGTCTCTGCGCGGAATAACATATTTCGCACTCAGAAGACAATTGGAATATAGTATTTGAGCAGTCAATTGCTCATAAGGGAAAGTATATTTCAAAAAAACATTCACACCTGCATACGCATAAGTCATAACTTCAAAAGCTGTACTCTGCCCACGTGCAGCACAGTGACGAATGTTTCAGGGTCTCGTTTCTTGGACGATGGTAGAGTTGCCAGAACGTCATGTGCGATTGTGCTGAAGTAAACACGTTTCCTTTGCTGCGGTTTGGACTCGGATGCAACTGAAACTGAGATGTTTTTTTTTTGTTATTAGCCGTGTTGAGGCAAAAGTGAGTTGAAATAAATAAATGAAATAGATCGAGCAAAACTGATGCTTAACATCCATGGCATCCTAAACAAGACCTCGAATGTTTTTGTAGCAGCACGACGTAGTCGAAATGTATTCCTCTTTAGCATTAAAGTTATTAAAATTGAGTGTTATGCTCTGATGGCATATTTACAAATTATCTTAATGGGTTACTATGGGCAGGAAGTATTCTGATTTAGAATCCACAAAAGCACTCACATAAAAGCCTGCTTGGGGCAGTTGGGGCACGAAACTACTTGTTACACGTGCAATTCACAATCTATTAGGGAAAGCCATAGTGAAAAGTCATGAAGCCGTTGTAAATTTGACGAACTGTGGTGTGTGATACTCATGAATGTATTTATGCCTGTAGGCAATAAATTGCACTGGTTTTCCACTCCCCAACTTCTCTTGTGCATTGGATGCCAATCTTGGCATCGAAGTAAAGTTTTGGAAAAGGATAGGAAAATTTAACAGCTACGCGCCACGTGTGCTACTTATTTACTAACAGTACTCTCTCAACCGCTGCAAGGGAGAGCAAGAAATGCCGAATTCGGCTGTCTGTAAAGCTCTGCAACTACGCTTAGTTGCGGGGACATACCAGATGCAAACGAGCGCCGGCACGCGCGGCTAGGCATTGGAGTATTTCGCAATCGCTACAAAGCCTGTCGAAAGTCAACTGGCGCATAGCTCGAGGCAGTAATTGAATCGAATTGTGAAATGAATCAGTTGTATTCTTAATTTTCCGCTTGTGCGGTGTAAGAGGAAGAGAACGAAAAACTCTATATAGAGCCATTTCAAATTGATGAGTCGAAATCTACTATGCCAAAAAATTGGGAAATATTTACTACAAAATTGGCAACAGTTCAGGGATAACTATCTCAAGAGAAGCGCACAAGCTCTTGAAATGACAGGATATGAGAATTAGTAGGTATTTCTGACATTTGAAGGTTGGTGGTTATGTGTCATTGGAGAATTGAGAAATCTGTATTTGGCTTTCTATCTATCTTTCAGTCCTTGTCAGTCCGTCCGTCTGCGTGTGCATGTGTGTGCGGGCGCGCGTTGTCAAAATTAAGGGCCACATCTTGAAAGCGAGAGGTGGTAGATAATTTCTATTTATAATGTCTGTGCTTGTCTCTCGTAGAACATTTTTTGTTTTTTTTTGTCCATGCGAACAATTCTTTTTGACTAGAACAGCAGTAGAAAGTGGAATCGGTAGGCGTGATTTGGTCCCTAAGTATTGTTTTCTATTTTTGGAGTAAAGTTGCATAGTGGTAACTTTGACAGTCAATAGTTAGTGGCTAAGTTCTATTAATTTCTTCTTGTCTATGGTGACTTCAAGCTGATTGTAGTCTGACATGTCGCTGTAGATGCCATTGAAGTTAGGTGCATAGCAGAGAGAGATTATGTTTCATAAGCATGTTGACGCAAATTCCATATAGCGTCTTCTAACAATTCGTGCTCTCTGAGAAATTGTTACTTAATTGAGCTGAATGAAATTTCTCTTCACCCAACACTCCTGCTTGGCTAGGTCGAATCCGCATCGCGGGTGTGGTTATGGACTATCGGAGAAGGGAGGATGGGGACCTACAGTAAAATTCGTCGTGCTCCATTCATAGAATGGGGCGTTTCTATAACTGTAATTTCATGGGACCCTGTATTACATTCGTTTGCAATCGGCGTGCTGAGTCCTGCTGGTCTTCAATTACGTGTACAAGAAGGATAAAGTGGCTTCGCAAAAAGTACACTAACAAATTCACTATTTCGCAATCCTCCTGTAGTGCGTTGGGAAAGGAAGACTGCCTAGTGATGTAGCTGCTCTGTACGGAACTGCTACCTTCTGGTTTGGCATTCGTGAATTCAGTTGTAGCTTTGTTCCGTTTAATTTCCCTTTGACTTGTGTTTAAATAAGCCTAGATGAGTCGAGATATGGCAGTTTTGTTTAGAATATTTGTATTGTTCTAATTTAGTCCTCGACCTTTGACATTCATGCGTTTGCTCATATTGTACAAACATATATTGTGGTGAGGCTACCAAAATATAATATAATATGCCTCTGCCCGTGCCACTAGGTATAACGGGCTTGATCTTGTATATACAGTGTATTTAGTAAAGGATGTGCAAAGCACATAATGAACATTTTCGTATGCTGTAGCCAGATAAGTACAGGGAACAAACAGCATGAGCATGGCGATAATTTGTGATTTTATCAGTCTTCAAAGAGATTAGAAAGAAACATTGATCGGCGACTGGGATCGTATGGGCAAGAACGTCGACGCAGATAGATAAGTGAGTGTGTATTCGTGTGCCACAAACGCACTGTCCTTATTGTCAGCCGGGATACACAAGGCAAGCCCTTCTCCATATCCATTCCCTTTGGTCAATTTTCTACGAGTTGTTATTTTCCGCATATGTCCTAATCACACAGCATCTTCTATGTGCGCTGGTTGGTTCATATCTAACGTGTACCACATACTAACGAGAAACATCCCAACTAATAACTGTTATTTATTTCAGCTAACAAAAAAATATGCATTATTAGGGGGGGGGGAGTGAGAGGGGATAACAAGAAAATACACTTTGTTCTCGCTATGTAACAGCGCAGTCGACGTATCCGAATAGAAGCGAATAAGAAATGGTATAAACACGCCCGATCGAAAAACCCAACAGGAGTTTTTGTAGTAGCGACAAAACACAAAAGAAAGGTTTGTTGTAACGACAAACTTTTCGACCTCACAACAAACATGTGTTTCGATACTACAAAGTGTTTTGTTGTCGCAACAAACTTTTGTTTCCATACTACAAACGTTTTTGTTGTTACAACAAGTTTTTTCTTTGTCGTGACGAAAAGTGTGTCGTATGCTTTCGTTGTTGACGCATCTTGTCGTCAACACTCTTGTTGTGATCCAAAAGAAAGTTTTCCAGCGGCAGTCGGTCTTGTCGCGACTACAAGATATCTTCGCAACAGGTACCGTTTTCGCAACAAAACGTGTGTGTTGTCGCAAGCAGATAGCCAAAACAACCCCAGCCCACCTTAGTTGCGCGAGAGCCGTGAAGAAATTGTTCGTCGCCGTATGAGCAGTTTTCCTTGTCTCCAAAGGCGCGGCCGCATGATAAATATGTGGAGCTGTCCATGCAGCTGGTCCTACGAGCAAGAGCAGTTCGTGTGCATCGATTTGTGCGCTGGCGTTGAAGCAGCTACCTCGCTTACGCTGGAGTGTTCTCGATTGCGGAGAATTTATTTTATTTCAAGCATCAAGCATGCATGGTAGGAGAATACCTCCAGTGATTGTGAAAACTTGCTGTTCAAGATCGCGCTTCTGCGCTGCCGAGGCGGTACATATATAACGCGAAAATGCCGAGCGGCGTGGCGGATGCCATTGCATGGCGTTGTGCAGTAGACGATCGGCACCTGCCCTTACTGTTATGCTAGCCAACAATGGCGTTTATTATGCAAGTGGTGTCTTCAGGCACACATCTCAAAATCTGTGCAACGTAAACGCACGCGCACGTTCATCGCACGCGAGCCCGGTGCAAAAAATCATCGCTACATCAGCAGCTGATGTGTTCTCAGCTTTCTTACAATAGCTCCATGTCTTAGTTATTCGAAAATATCTTCTGCCGTTGTGCACGCATTCATGAGAGTAAGCTGTCGATCTAATGGTATATAAATTGCAAACTTTCTGCGCATAATATGGCTTGTTCCTTGCAGCAGTTCTGGTCACCTAGTATATATTACTGGACCACTTAAGTGGTAAATTTGGACAGTTAATATAGTACAATTCCTCAAAATTGATTTTCCGTTCTATTCCTGTAATGGATACTAAATTGATAATTGATTAATTTTGCGGGGCGGTACGTTATAGTGCAGCTGCAATAAAACTACCATGATTGTTTTCTGCACTCGAGTTTTAGCCATGTCGTTAGTGAAAAAGTAAGTTGATGAATTAAAAAGCTGGTCTCAGGGAATACTTTAACATTACATTTGCTTAATGGTGCTGACATATCAGGAATTTGCTTTCTTCTTTTCATGTGGTTGATTTTTATAAACACACCGGTGATTTTAAAGGACTTATCAGTGTAGATCAATCCGCCGATCAACATTCAAGGACAATTACCATTGTAAAATTGCTTTAGAAAGGTGGTACTCAAATAACTGAAGACGTCTTATGTGTTCTTCTTTGTCCTTGGAGTTCTTTTTTTGCGCTAAATTTTTTACTCAACTGAAGAATGAATGCCAAATGTATGTATAAGTTACATGCAATGAATGGGAACTATGTTAGGGGATATGTGTTTTTTTTTT